>JANBOK010000281.1:0-17808 GCA_027595805.1 Coemansia sp. Benny D160-2 | reverse complement strand
CTTGCACAGTAAACAAAGTTAACGAGGGACCGCTGGCTGGCTAGCATTAGCTGAACGCAGTAGACGGCGGTGCCATCGTCAACCACTCCTCCACCCGCTCTTCGTCTCATTCTTTTCATCCATTGTTCTGCTTTTCTTTTCTTCTTTTCTTTATTTATCTTTATTTCGGATCTCCTTGCGTGTCGGTCTTAACTTTCTATTTTTGTGTTCCTGTCAAGCGTACTCTTTTTTTTCTTTTGGTTTGTCAACTGAAATGTCGGAGCTTTCACCAGCAGCCCAGTTTGCCGCCGCCGCCGCCGCCGCAGCAGCAGCAAAACCTCCAGTAGAGACTGCAGAGTCGTCCACTGGCGCCAACGCACCTGCTGTTGACTCTGCCGACAAGCAGGCCTCCGAATTCCCGCCGGTCTCGTCATACGCGGGGTCAGCAGTTGGCAGCTACTCCGTGTCGGCAGTCGCAGGCAGCGGGTACGCGGTCTCTGTTGGAGGTTCTGGAGCGGTGGCTGGAATGACTGCTGCTGATCTGGGGCTGGCGAGAAGCGATCTTCCGGTGGTCTCTTCTTCTTCTGCGGCTACAAACTCAATGTTCAGCTCTGCCTCCTCCTTTGCCGCCATACCCGCTGTCTCCGCTGGGTTCAATGCCGCCGGTTTTGCTGCTGCTGCTGCCGCCGCCGCCGCTGCTGCTGTTGATAGCGGCGTGGCCGACGGTGTGGCTAGTCTGACTGTTGCCAGCACTCCATCGCCGCCGCCCATTGATCCAGCGCCTGTTGCCGCGGATACTACTGTTGCTCCTGGGAAGAGCGCTGCCGACGAGTTCCACATGTCGGCTGCTGCGGTGTTTGAGAGCGCTGTGGACTCGGCAGTGTCCAGCGCTTTTGGCGACACCGACGATGGGGCGGCCTCTGAGGCAATTAAGAAGAAGAGTAAGAAGGGGAGCGTGGCAACGCAGTCGAAGCCCAGCAAGCCCATTGATCTTGCTGACGAGGAGCTGTTCCCATCGCTCAGCAGCACGGCGCCGCCAAGGGCTGCCTCGGCATCGTGGGGCGCCCGATCAACAGCAGCGGCAGCCGCAGCGGCGCCTGCAAGCGACGGAGCACGCCCTGGCCAGGCCGGCACGCCCGGCCCACAGTCGATGGCGCAGCAGCTCAGACTCAGCAACACCACCGAGATCATCGACCTGCCAATGATGCAGGACTCTGTGGCCGACACTGCGCGCAAGATCATGGAGCGCACAAAGACGCGCATCGAGATCTCGCACAACAAGGTGCTGAAGACCTCGACCTACCTCGTCACCGGCAAGCCCGAGAACGTTGCGCGCGCCAAGCGTGAGGTCTGCTCTAAGCTGTCGCCGCGTGTGACGAAGGTCGTGCAGATCCCAGCGGCGGCGCGCGCACAGGTTGTTGGCGTGCGCGGCAGAAATCTCCAGACTATCCAGACGCAGACGGGCACGGTTATTGCGCTGCCAAAGGCAGGCAGCACACAGAGCGCAAGCGGAGGGGATGACGACGACGTGTTTGCGCTGGTGGACGTCAGCATCACAGGAGACAGCTCTGGCGTGCGTGCGGCGATTGCGAAGATCGAGGAGATTGTGGACAAGCGCACGACCAAGCGCGCACTGAGGCTGGGCGACATCCCGCGCGAGGCGTTTGCGCTGCTTGTTGGCAAGAACGGCGAGACGCTGCAGGTGTTCCAGCAAGCGCATCCGGGCGTGCAGCTCCGCATTCCCGGTCCGCTTGCGCTGGGCGATGCGGCTATATGTGTGGCCGGCGAGCGCAGTGCGGTGCAGGCTGCTGCTGCTGATCTGCAGACGGCGGCGCGCACGCTGCTTGACAAGGCGCAGACGGTGACGGTTGCGATTCCCAAGCGCCAGCACCAGTTTATTGTTGGCGACGGCGGCCAGACGCTGGGCGAGATTATGCGCGCTTCCGGCTGCCACATTGGCGTGCCGCCGCCGCGCAGTGCGTCGGACCAGGTGACGGTGCGCGGACCCGAGAGCAGCCTGGTGCAGGCGCTCGGGCTGGTGATGGCGAAGGCGAACTCGACGGTCGTTGAAGCAGTCGACCCAACCGTGATCCACGCATACGCCCGTCCGCTGCTGTATGTGCAGCGCGCACTCCAGTACTTCCACAGCCGCAACCGCTTCCGCCGCATCGAGAGCGAGCACGGCGTGGTTGTGCGCGCCCCTCCGGCCAGCGCAGCAGCAGCAGCAGCCGCGACTCCCGCTTCAGTGCACATCGAGGTGCAGGGCAAGGATGCGCGCGCCGTGGCTGCAGCGCGCGACGCCGTCGTGGCACTGTTTGCCGCGTTCCCGCCCTACCACTTCAACAGCATCGACGTCGAGCCGCATCTGCATCCGCTGCTGGCCGGGCGCGATGGCACAAACACTGCGCGGCTGCAGACGGCGCGCTCGGTGTGCACGCTCTTCCCGGGCGACGCAGCGGCAAAGGCGCCGGCGCCGCATGCGGTTCTGGTGGTCTACGAGGGCTTCAATCCGGACATCGACCGCATTGCCGACGCCGGCGCGCGCGAGGCCGCCACGCGCGACCTTCTGCGCAAGACGCTCGAGGAGTTCCGCACGGTTATCCAGAGCGACGACTCGCACGCCACGCGCGTGGCCAGGGTCCCGCCGGCCCTGCAGGTCGTGCTGGCCCGTGCGCCCGAGCTTGCGCAGCTGCTGGAGGCGGCCGATGCGCGCGACGCGGTGGTGCGGTTTGGCGCGGCGGCTCTGGCGCAGGAGCAGGCGCAGGCGGCGCCCGAGAGCACGCGCACGGCGATGCCGCTGAGCGCGCAGCTGGACGACGACGCCGTCGAGGTGAAGGGTCTGGCGCGCTCCGTTGACGCCGTCGTGGAGGCTCTGGCAGCGCGTGTGCGCGACCACGAGGAGCAGCAGCGTCTGCGCTCGTTCTCCACCGAGGTCACTGTTCCGCAGTCGCAGCTTGCGCGCGTCATCGGGCGCGGCGGCGAGAATATCCGGCGTCTGCACGCCGCGCACGATGTCACCGTCGATGTCGCCGACGGCGCCGGCGTTGGCACTGTGCGCATCGGCGGCACGCGCGAGGGCGTTGGCGCGGCGGCAGCCGAGCTGCAGGCGCTGGTGGAGCGGCTGGCGGACCAGACCGCCGACACCGTTGCGGTGCCCGCCGCGATCCACCGCGCGCTCATCGGCGCCGGCGGACGCTACGTCAAGAAGCTGGAGGACAAGTACACGGTGCGCATCCAGTTCCCGTCGGCGCGGCGCGACGCCTTTGCTGCTGGCGCGGCCGACGACGATGCGCCTGCGCTGGGCCCCGACGAGATCCGCATCCGCGGCGGGCGCGCATCCTTGGACGCAGCCAAGGCGGAGCTGCTGGAGCTGGCCGCCTACGAGGCCGAGCACAACCACACGGCGCGCTTCTCGGTGCCGGCCGACTGCCTGCCGCACATCGTCGGCCGCGCCGGCGCCAGCATCAACGAGATCAAGGACGACAGCGACACGCGCATCAGCTTCGGCGACCCGCGCGACGGCGCCGTCGAGGCCACCGTTGTCGGCACGCGCGGCGGCGTCCGCTCTGCGCGCGAGGCCATCGAGGCCGTGGTTGCGCAGCATGCCGCGCAGGCCGACGCCGTCGTGCACGTGCCGTCGCGCCACCACCGGTTCCTGATCGGCTCGCAGGGCGCGCGCGTGCGCGAGCTTGTGCGCGCAGCCGGCGGGGATCCCGACGCCACCACCGGCGCCCTTGCGTGCCGCGTGCAGTTCCCGCGCGCATCCGAGAAGTCCGACGAGATCCGGCTCCGCGGCGACCGCGCAGTCGTCGACGCCCTGCGCCAGCGCATCGAGCAGCTGGTGGCCGAGCGCGAGCGCATGACCACGGTTGTTGTCAGCATCCCCGTTTCGCAGCACGCCTTCATCATCGGGCGCGGCGGCTCCGGCCTCAAGCAGCTGCAGGACGACCACGGCGTCGAGATCCACTTCCGGTCCAAGGGCCCTGCACGAGCCGACTCCGCCGCTGCTACCGCTGCGGAAGATGGCTCCGATGCTTCGGCCGCCTCGGCTGTGCGCATCACCGGGCTCCCCGAGAACTGCGAGGCCTGCCGGACAGCGATGCTTGCGCTGGTGCGCGACGAGGCGCGGCTGACGGTGCCGCTGGCCACGCACCAGCGTCTGGGCGGGCGCACCGGCTCGCTCTGGCGCCGGGTGCGCAGCGAGTTCGATGTGCAGGTCGACGCAGCGCGGGTCGACAAGGCGCCTGCGCGTCGCGTGGACGATCCATCTACCGGCGACGACGACAACGACGATTCTGCCGACGACGTGGTGTTCCGCGACGCCGCCGCCCGCCTCGCCGGCCTCTCCGCCGAGTGGGTGCTGCGCGGCGAGAAGGCCAGGCTGGCCGGGGCGCTTGATCTGATCAACGCGCAGATCGGCGCTGCGGACGCCGCCAACGCGCAGCTGGTGGAGGCGCGTGTGCGTGTGGAGCAGCGGTTCCACCGGCTGGTCATCGGCAAGCAGGGCGCCAACATCGCGCACATCCGCGACGCGTCCGGCTGCGAGATCAGCGTGCCCAAGCGCGGCAGCAGCTCGCTGTGGATCGGCATCACCGGCGACCGTGCGGGTGCGGAGCGCGCTGTTGCGCTGATCCGCGAGAGCATCGAGGACGGGCGCGACTAGAGGAGGTCTCTCTGGCTGGACGTGCTCAATGGACAGCAGCATTTTATACTATATTATTTTCAACAAGTTCTCAGCTCACGCAAGCAACTACACTAAACTAGCAGCAGGAAAGGGGTGGCTAGGTCGCGGTGGCCGCATCGCCATCGCCATCGCCACCGGCATTCGCGGTGTTGGCAGAGCGCCTGGGCGGCTGCAGCCTGAAGATGGCAATGTCGGCGTCGGGCTTGACGCTCATGTCCTGCGGGGTGATCAGAATGAACTGCGTGTCGCCCTTGAGGCGCGCGCTGTCGACCATCATGCGCATCGTGATCTTGCGGAACGCCGCATCCATGAAGACGTCGAACTCGTCGAGCGCGCGCACCGGGCAGTTCATGGTCTCCCACAGCGACAGCAGCAGGCAGATCGTGGTGAACGACTTTTCGCCGCCCGACAGCGACTTTGTGTCCTTGCGCTGGTAGCCTGTGCCGCCGCCATCCTGCCTCTGCTGCTGCTGCGATGCTGTTCCCGTGCGCTGGGCGACCAGATCCTGGTCGGTCTGCACCTTGGGCACCAGCGTGTTCTGCGAGTGGTCGAACTCCAGCTTCCCGGTGTATCCGCGCTGGTACAGATGCCTGGTGAAGTGCAGCTTGGTGCGCACCGTCATCGAGTCGCGGAACTGCGTCCACTTGCGCAGCCGCTGCTGGTGCGCCGTCTTCAGCAGCGCTACCAGCCGCGACGTGGTGCGCAGATCGTCCTTGGCCTTCGCGTACTCGCGGATGTACGTCTGCGCGCGCTCCGCTACCTCGCCCAGCGACATGCTGCTCGACCGCTCGATCTCCTCCAGCCGCGCGCGGCACTCGCTGAGCATCCGGTCCAGCTCCGCCGGCGTGTGCTCCGACTCCACGCGCGCGGCGCTCACCTTGCGCGCATCCGCCTCGGTCTCGCCCGCCTTGGCCGCCAGCTCGCGCCGCCGCGTCTCGAGCTGCTGGATCCGCTCGCGCATCCCTGCCTTCTTGGCGTTCCAGTAGTCGATGTTGTTCATGTGCCGCTGGCACTTGGTGGCCATGTTCTCGGCCTCGCGCTGCAGCCTCTCGGCCGCGTCGCGCACCGCTGCAATCTTGTCCTCGATCAGCGCAATGCTGCCGTCCACCTCCTCCAGCTCCTCCTCCTTCAGCCGCTGCTGCGAGTGGTGGTCGCGGAACTGCACCGCAATCGACTCCATCTGCGCCGTGAGCGCCTCCAGCTCCGACTGCAGCGCCGCGATCCGCACCGGCCGGTTGCTGTTCATCTGGTCCTTCAGATCCTGGATGTCCGCGTCCGCCTTGCTGATGCGGCGCTTGCTCTGCCGGATCTCCTCGCTGGCCCGCTGGTGTCTGCGCTGCTGCTCCTCGATCTCCTTGCTCGCCTTGCGGTGCTCGGACTCGGCCGCCGCCCGGGCACGCGACGTCTCCTCCAGCGCGCGCGTCTCGCGCACAATCGCCTGCTTGATGTCCTCGCCCAGACGGTTTGTCGGGCGCCCCATGTGGATTGCCGCCGATGCGAGGCCGCCGCTCCGCGCGCCCACGCTGTATCCGTCAAGCGTCAAGCACGCGATCACGTTGCGCGGAAACCCGCCGTTGTTCGAGGCCATGACGGCGTCGCCCGTGGCGCGCCTGTCGACCAGGATGATCTGCTCGATCCGGTTGAGCGTGATCAGCTGGCGCTTGACCACCTCGTTGGTGAACTCGAGGGCGCGGAGAATCGTCAGGTGCTTCGGGTCCGGCTCGCCCGCCGAATAGTCGAACAGCTCCTGGTTGCACACCACGATCCGCGACTGGCAGCCGCAGCGCCGGAAGATGCCGTCCAGCGTTGCGCGGTCGGCGTGCGACGTCACCAGGAATGCGTTAAGCGACTTGTCCAGCGTCGTCTCGATGATGTTGGACCACTCGCGCTTGCGCAGCTTCAGATGCATCCCGAGCGGCCCGACGGGCTTCGAGCTCTGCCACTGCGTCCGCTCGATGATGCCCAGCGCCTCGGGAACGCCCTTGCCGAACGCGCTGAGCCGGTTGGATGTCTGGCTCTTCAGGCTCTCCAGACTCGTCTTGGCCTCCCGCTCCTCGGCGCGCAGTCTGTGCACCTCGCGGTCCGCGGCGGACCGTGCTTCGCGGAGCTCGTTTGTGCGCGTCTCGGTGTCGCGCTGCTGCGTTTGGAGGTCCTCGATCTTGGCGTCCTCGCGCTCGATGGCTTCCTTCAGCTGCGCAATGGCCGCCTCGGTCTTCTCCGCGCCCTCCTGCCCCGCCGTGTCCTCGAGGCGCGCGCGCTCCGTCGCGATCTGGGTCTTCAGCGCATCCATGCGCTCGCGCGTGCTGCGTGCCTCGGCGTCCATTTCGCTCTCTGTCTGGCGGAACGCACGGAGCGCATCCTTGATGGCTGCAGCCTGCGCCTGCGGAACCGTCTTCTCCGTCTGCAGCGGACCGAGCTGAGCAAGCTGCGCCTCGGCCTGCTGCTCGATCGTCCTGGTCTCTGCCTGGATCTCATCGATTGCCTCCTGCTCCTTCCCGAGATTCTCGTCGATCTTGCCGACCTTGGCCTCCCGCGCCTCGATGTCCTTGGCCACATCCTCCACCGCGGCCTCGGCCTCCTTCACCATCGCCCACGCCATCTGGTGGCCCAGCAGCGTCAGCCGTGCCGACAGGTCGCGGGCCTGGCGCATATCGTCGTAGTGCTGCTCCCAGCGCCTCTTCTCGGCCTTCATCTCCGGCAGGATGCTCCGCTTGCGCTCGATGCTCGTCTCGGCCTGCGTGATCGACTGCCGTATCAGCTTCAGATCCTCGCTCAGCTGCCACAGCTGCGTGCCCTTCAGGAAGAACCCATACAGCTTGTCGGGGCTGGTGTTTCCCAGAAACTCCCGCGCCGCGTCCTGTGAAAGCATGTTGATTGGGTTGTTGACCTGGATGGCCATGTAGTCGGTGATGCTGGCGACATCGTCCCTTCGTTTCGACACCACCTCCCCCGTCCGCCCGTTCTTGATCTTGTACTGCGAGGTGACGCTCCCGGTGCCGTGGATCTGCCGCTCAATGACGATTGAATCGCCATAGGCGTCGGGCTTGTACGCATCGGGGCCGCGGTTGCGCAGTCGCACGCGGATGATAGCCCGCGACTGGCCGGCCCGGATAAACCCACGGAGATTGGTGGCCCGGTTCGTGGAGCTTGCGCTCCCGCCCAGCGCGATAATCAGTCCCGTCAGGATTGCGCTCTTGCCGCTGCCGTTCTGGCCTGTTATGAAGTTCACCTTGGAGCAGAGGTTGACTACCGCGCGCTCGTGGCACATAAAGTCCACTATCTCCACCATCTCCACCACGCCCATGTCTGGCTCTGCTGCGGATTCCTGCGCAGCGCTGGCTGCCTGTCTGCCCCGGATGCGGGTGACGTTTGTCCGTCCGTTGGCCGACTGTCCGTTCACCGGCGCTGTGCTGCTTGCTTCGTTGGTCCCGTTGCCGCTGTTCTCCTTGGCGGGCTCCTCCGCGCTGTAGTCGTCCATTGGGCTCTGCACGAGGCGGCTGCGCTTGTCCTAATTCAGACAATAATAAAAGTGAGAGTAAATAATAATTATTTTAGCATTACTACATTCGGGTCCTCTTTTCCGTTTTCATTTTATGCTTGTTCGCTCATGCACAAGCATAATGGGCAGCACTAAGCCAATTTGCTTTACTTACTTTGGTCGGTCCATTACCGGCTGCTGAGGAGTCCTCGCCAAGCGTGTGCTTCAGCCGCGGTTTGGCCATTGTTTTGTTTCCTCCCGAGACTCCTCGCTTGCTGTCTGCCTGTTCTGGATCGCCCCTTGGTCGCCGACGAAAAAGGCTAGTGAGTGTATAAGAAAGAACAGCGTATAGTCGGAAGTGAAGGGGTGGCTACTAACTGGTGCTGGGCCCCTTTTGAAGGACAGGTATGACAATAACAAGAGAGAGAGAGAGAGAAGTGGAAACCCCAATGAAACGTAATTTACTGAATACACAAGTATATAAAACACAACAAAGCAAAAAAGGAAAAATCACTAACCGTGTATGCCCCGCGCTTAGTTAGCAAATGGGATGTGGGTTTTTATTTAATGCTGGCTTAGAGGAAGAAGGAGAAAAAAACTTTTTTTTTTTTTTTGCTGGGCACAACGCAAACATTTTCAATTTCATTCTTTGTAGAATATATTGACTGGTTTTATCTCCTTCACTTTCGCTTTGTCACTTCAACTAGTACTTTCTGCTCGCCCATTTGCCTTTTTTTTTCTTTAACATTATCGGCACCTGGCACCCCATTTACATTTGCCTAGCGTTCAGCAAGAGGGCCAAAAGCTTCCCAACACGCGCGCGTATTCAATGGCGGATGGTCGGGGCTTTGTGCTGCTCAACAGGATGGACAAGATAACGGACGACGGGCTGTATGTCGGCAGCTCGATGGCGGAGGTGGACAAGGCGATGCTGGACGAGTGCGGCGTGACGCACATACTGTCAGTGGCATCGCACTACGTGCCCAGCCATCCCAGCGTACGTTGCATGCTATACGCGATAACCACACGCCATACAAGTATGGAGCCACCCATTACTGACCAGTGCTGGGCTTTCGTTTTCCTTTTTTTTTATCTTTTGCGCTGTAGGACTTTGTGTACAAGATCGTGTCGATTGACGATCTGCCCGAGGAGAACCTGATCCAGTACTTCCCCGAGTGCAACGCATTTATCGCCGGCGCAATCGAGGCGGGCGGCCGTGTGCTTGTGCACTGCATGGCCGGGCAGTCGCGGAGCGCAGCGGTGGCCGCCGCATACCTGATGCAGAAGAACGCACTGACGGCGGAGCAGGCTCTGGATATGCTGAGAGAACGGCGGCCGCAGATCAACCCCAACGAGGGGTTCGTGGCCCAGCTGCAGCTCTTCTACGACATCGGGTACGATGTTTCGCCGGCCAGGCCAATGTACCGCAGGTTCCTGGTGAGCCGCAGCTCGGAGCATTTCAAGGAGTACGGAACGATCGAGAGAAGCGACATTGTTGCCGGAGCCGATCCGCTGGCCCTCGATCCGCGACGCATGCGCGGGCTTGTTGTGCGGTGCAAGAAGTGCCGGAGACCGCTGGTTTCCGACGCAAACATTGTCGACCACTCCGCGGGTGACGGGGAGGTTGCGTTCTCGTTTAAGAAACGAAGCAACGGCTCGGGAGCAGCCACGCCGCATGCCTTTCCGCAGAACAAGGCGTGCTCGTCGCTGTTTGTTGAGCCGATGGCGTGGATGGACGGCGTCACCGATGGGCTTCTCGAGAACAAGATAATGTGTCCCAAATGCCACGCCAAGCTCGGCTCGTACAACTGGGCCGGCGCGCAGTGCTCGTGCGGCAAGTGGATCACGCCGTCCTTCCAGATCCACCGCAACCGCGTCGACGAGTTCCACCAGCGGTGACCGCGACCAAACTCCCGCGCTGCTGCTTACAAACTGCTATTTACTACTGGCAACATAATCTGTCTATACAAAGAATTCAAAACTAAACAAAAACCCTCGGGTGCGAGATGCTACTACGTGAATATAACCAGCATTATCAGTATCAGAATGACCACGAACAGCACAATGACGATGTGCAGCGAGCGGTTGTTCTTGTCCTGGAGGAACCTATCGACCTTCCTCTTGGCAGACGCAAGCCTCGACTGCGTGCGGTCCACCAGCCCATTGACTTCGTCCAGCAGCACCGCATGCGTATCGAGCTCGGTGTTCATGGTGCTAGCAATCCCATGCAGGTTCCGCACGGTGCCGAGCATCGAGTCAAAGTGCTGGTCCTGCTCCTCCATCATCATCTGGTACTGCTGCTGCTGGGTCCCAAACTCCTCGGCGCTATAACCGGCCACCTGCTCCTCCTCGGCGCGTCCGCCGCCACTCCTTCCACCTCCTTGGACATTAGCTTGTGTCTTGGCAGACTCTGACGACTGCGTGAGGGTCTTGCGCATCTCGCCAAGCGCGCGCTTCTTGGAGCCGACAAACTCCTGCCGCCCCTTAATCTCCGCCGACGTCAATCCGTACTCGTCGGGAGCGCTGCGCGACACGTCTATCGTTTCCTGCAGGTCGTCGAGATCGTTGCCGATGGATGTGAGCGAGCTGTACAGCTCGTCCGTCATGTACTGGTACTCGTTCTCCTCCTGCGGCGTGCGCTTCCGCCCGTCCAGCTGCTTCCACGACGCAAAGAGCGTCCTGGTCTGCTCGAACGCCCCCACCACATCCTCCTGCACAATGTCAAAAGGGTCCGTCATTCTGCGAGTAGGAGGGGGAAATAAAATGAAGGGATGCTGTGTGCCGATTAGGCGAATGTGCGAATCAGGATGGCCAGTGTGAAAAAGAGAGAGAGCAGTGTTACTATTCAAAAAGTCTGTCTGTAAGGAAGGAAAAGAGAAAAAGGGCGTGTGTGGAGATGGGAGAAACCGAGTGCAATGACGAAAGTGCTGTTGTATGCCAAGTCCCAGACAGCCAATCACACTGCAGGGCCATGAATTGTTTACTTTTTTTTCTCCAGCCTTAGCTGCTGAACTGGTTAGTGCCTTTTACGCTCACCCACCACCTTTTTTCCTTCCTTCCTCCTCGAATCAAACTACATTCTCTCATTAGCAGCTTGCACAGCGTGCCTTCCTCTTATTTTCTGCATTTGCGTTTGGCATTCCTTCGTAAGCGCAGCCGCCCGAACAATCCGCATCTGCTGTGTTCAAAAACCAGTCTTACACAACGAGAACAGCAGCAGCAGCTAAAACCACCGGCCGTGTTAATGGAATTCGAGGACGTGCTGACGAACCAGCCTGTCGTTATTGACAATGTAAGGCAAACCTGCACCCTCCTCCTTCTATGCGTCGGCATCTGGCGTTTGTATCTCTGGCTTAGACTCTGTGCATGTCTGTTTCCATTGCTGTTTGTGAATACTTAGGGGTCGGGCGTTATCAAGGCTGGGTTTGCAGGCGACGACCAGCCCAAATCGTTCTTCTCGTCGTCGGTTGGACGGCCCAAGCACATGCGCATGATGGCGGGCGCGGTGGAGGGCGACTACTTCATAGGCCGCCGGACAGAGGACCTGCGCGGGCTGCTGAAGATCAGCTACCCGCTGGAGCACGGCGTAGTGACGGACTGGGACGACATGGAGAAAATATGGTCATACATCTACACGGACGAGCTCAAGACTCTGTCGGAGGAGCATCCCGTGCTGCTCACCGAGGCGCCGCTCAATCCGTCGTCCAATCGCGAGCAGGCTGCGCAGGTGTTCTTCGAGACCTTCAATGTGCCGGCCTTCTACACGTCGATCCAGGCCGTCCTCAGTCTCTACGCCTCGGGCCGCACAACCGGCGTTGTTCTCGATGCCGGCGACGGCGTGTCGCATGCGGTCCCTGTGTTCGAGGGCTTTGCGCTTCCGCACGCCATTCGCCGCATGGATGTCGCCGGGCGCGACGTCACCGATTATCTGCAGGTGCTGCTGCAGAAGGCCGGACACAGCTTCTACACGTCGGCCGAGAGGGAGATCGTGCGCCAGGTGAAGGAGAAGATCTGCTATGTTGCGCTTGATGCTGCAAAGGAGGAGAAGGAGCTTGCTTCGGTTGCCGCCAGCAGAATTGGCACCGTGGGTGGCGGGTCTTCCTCGTCCGGCGACGCCAGACCACGGAACGATATTTTCAAGCTCCCCGACGGCCATCTGATCAATCTCGGCAACGAGCGGTTCCGCGCGCCCGAGATCCTCTTCCAGCCAGACATCATCGGCCTCGAGTACCCGGGCATCCACGAGATCGTTGCCGAGTCCATCCGTCGCGCCGACATCGACCTGCGCCGCCCGCTCTATGCGAACATCGTGCTTTCTGGCGGCACCACGCTGACGAGGGGCTTTGGCGACCGCTTGCTGGCCGAGCTCAGAAAGCAGGCGGTCAATGACTGCAAGATCAAGATCTCCGCGCCCCCCGAGCGCAAGTACTCCACCTGGATCGGCGGCTCTATTCTTGCGTCGCTCAGCACTTTCAAAAGAATGTGGATATCTGCTGAGGAGTACCAGGAGGATCCTGATGTCATCCACAAAAAGCTCTTTTGATTTTCTGCATTACTCTCCTCGCCAGAATGCCGTGGTCTGTGTCCGAGTTGCTGTAGTATGAATACACTCCCCTCTTTTTACTTTTACCGGATCCGTCCGGCTGTGGTCATTTGAAAATGGGGTTCTAATATTATATAAAGGCAATACAAGGCTTGTTATTGTGTATCAATGCTATCTTCAAAAGTCACTGGGCTGCAGCGTCGTCGCCTTTTGCACTAATCGCCACCTGCATCCAAACCTCGCCTGACGCCTTCTTCGGCACAGGCTTATCTTCCTCCTTGGCGGATCCAGATGCAGAATGCTCTTCTCTGCTGCGCTGCAGTCGACTGCACGGACTGGCCGCTGTGTCTCCAACCGTTGCCTGCTGCGTGTATCTGCCTTGGCTCTTCCGCTTTACAATCTCCGCCACCGTCGCCAGCTTGCTGACAGCCGCGCCCTCCGCGTACACGTACAATCGGTCCACATTGCCCGTTTCCAGCTGCCCGGTTATAAACTCCACGTAGCTGCTGATCTTGCCATGCTGCTTTATCCGCACATCCAGCGCTCCTTTCTCGCTGCCCAGTGCACGGCGCTCCCTGTGCGCGTTGTGGTGTGCTGTTTCTGCTGGATCGGCTGATACCAGAAGAGCCCCGTGCTGGCTTCCGCGTTTCCTCTTCTTTTTCGCCGGGTCGTGGTGCTTCATCGGGTATGGCAATTAGAAAGAAATAGCAAGCAAGCGCAAACAAGTTCGTCAGCCGCTGAAATTGCAAACGCCCATTTCCGCTTTATTTACTGCTCGGTTAATGCGCATTTACCATTCCACTAATGGGGAATTAGCCGATCAGCCACGTGAAATCAGCTATTGTTTACTCTTATTATTTTCTAAGAAAGTATGGAGAGAAAAAAAACAAGCTCAAGGACTCAGTTTACCGGGGGGGTTTCATTCAGACGTTCTCTTACCATTTATCTTCTTTCGAATTCGTAGTTTCGTTTATTGCTTTTAATTTGTATTTTTCTATTATTTGCGCAGCGTTGGAATGAGCGATACCGAGAACTTGGCCACCGGCGCAAACAGCCTTTATCCAGACGAGACCAAGCCGGTCCCGACCAGTCTGCCACACAGTCCGCGCAAACCACCGGCACCAGGAGCCGCCGCTCATATGAAAGCAAATGGACGGGAGGCGAATGCACGTCGTCGTCGCACAGCAGCAGCAGCAGACACCGACAGTTCCAAGCCTAAGCGGCCCAGGATGGAAGCCGACGACACTGCCTGCGCAAAGCCGAGAGACCCGGAGACTGCGGGAGACAGCAGTCACAGCGGCGGCGACTGGCAGCTTAATCTCTGCTCGGGGCTGGACGAGACGCTGCAGCTGAGCCGCCGGATCCCCGCTGGTTCGGATGCTGCTGCCGCCTCTACCGCCACCGGCGGGAACAGCTCGGGCCCCTCGGGCCGCATCCTGGGCGAAAACACGTTTGATTCATACAGACTCGAGACGCTGGCGTCGGCTGAGCGGCCATTCGACGGTGCTGCTGGGAAATACGACGCACAGGGAGACGGAATCGGCGGTACTGGCGTGCGGTGGTGCGTGGCCACGCTTTCGGCGGAGCTGGTGGCTATAGCCGCGGGGAGTCTGGTGTACATACTCGTAGCCGACTGCAGGTCGCAAGTAGCGACCATCCGACACGACACGCGCATTCTGACCACCGCGCTTAGCAGCGACTCCTCGTTTGTAGCGTTCGGCGACGACAAGGGAATGCTGTTTATTGTGCATATAAAGTCGCGGAAGCCCGTGTTTTCGCAGAACATTGCGACGCTGGAACAGTCGTCGTGTCGGGCTGCCAAGCATAAGAAGCAGTCGTCGTCGATGCCCCTCAGCATCACTGCGCTGCGGTTTTCTACGCAGGCCCCGGTGATGGCTGAGAAGTGCCTGCGTGAGGAGCTTGTCTTGACCACAGCCAACGACACGATGGTCCGGTTCTCCAGTATCCGCCTCTCTCTTCTAAGCAAGGCCATCGTCGATGGCGACATGGAGTTGGCTGCGACGATCAAGAGCGACATCCGTGTGGAGTTTGTTCCGCTGTCCGCATCAAGCCGATCTATTCACAGGGGCGCCGTGAACGACCTGTCGGTATTTCACCTAGGCGACCGCTCGCATGTTCTGGTTGCCGGAGACGGCGACATGTGCATGAGCTGCTGGGAGCGCGACGAGTGCGCGGACGACGACGATGCAGCATCGGCGCTGCCTTCCACCACGCTTGTGGATCTTGTCACGGCAGACTGCGTGGGATCCGGGTACGTCAAGATACTCCTGTCGCTGGATCACCGGTACGTTGTGGCTCTCAGCGGGCGTGGCTCGCTGGACGTGTACGACCGTTCGACGCTGACGCTCGTGTTCCGCTATTCGGAGCTCGACATAGACGACTTTAGTCTTCTTGCGCCGGGCTCCTCGGGTCTGGAAAACACCCGCCAATCGGCATCTGTCCTGGTTGCGCTAATCTCAAAGCCAGTGCTCGCAAACGAAGAGGACGCAAGCGACAGCGAAGAGGAGATTTCGGAGGAGGAGCTGTGCAGGCGGCTGCTTGTGGTTTCGCTGCCTACGATGGAGGTCGCATACTCCATGGATGTGTCGCTGTGGTGCTGGCTTGCTCACGACACCCGGTCATCTCACGACATTGCTGATTCGGTTCTCTTTGTCGAAGGGACGGTCCGCGACGGCACGCAGACCTTCTTTCTGCGCAGTCTTAATGAGACCGTTCCTCTTGAGAGGCTGTTGCACTTTCTCCGGGCCGGCCGCTACTCGGAGGCCGAGGCCTTTGCCCAGAGCTGCAACATCCCTCTCTCCGTGGTCTATCGCAAGCGCATCGAGGAGCTTTTGACTGGCGATTCGCTTGACACTGACGCTGCCGATAGAGCACAGGATGAGCACACGCGGCCTTCATTTGCTGACAAGGTCCTTGGGTTGCTGGGCCACCTCGACGATGTTGATTTCATAATCGATTCGTGCATTCGCATGTCCTGCCCTTCCTTTGTGGAAACTCGGAGGCTGCTGGAGTATGCGCACTCGCTAGCAACACGGGCTGCACCAGCAAGTGTGCCTTGGGTCTTGAGTACGATCCAGCGGCTTGGCACGTGGAGCATGATCAGCAGCAGCAGCACTATGGCTCAGCCTGCCGCCGGTAGAACCGCGCACCAGATTGACCGCTTTGATCCTGGCGGCTGGCATGTCTTCCGAACCGCCGATCTAGCAGCGTGCCTGCGCTCGTTCATTGCCGATGGCGATGTGTCGAGTCTGGGCGCACTGTGGAGGCGCCATTGCAATGGCAAGCACTTGCGCGACGACATTGCCAGTGCTATCCAGGGATTCTCGATGGACATTGATGCGCATTCGCTGGCAAATTGGCTGCGAACGGAGGTTCTTCCGACCCTCGACACCTGCCGCCAGTGGCACGAGGTTGCTGTATGGATAGAGCAGAGGGCGCGTGCGCTGGCTTCCAGACGGAACAGGATAGCGGATGCGCTGCTTCTGACCGATCTTCTGGATATCGGAACGTGGTCTTCGGACTTTGGAACCAGCTCCGCCAGACCCGCGAGCGGCGGCGGCGCCTTCTTGCCCATCTGCAGCTCCTTTGCAACTACACCGCAGGGCTTTATTGACAACTCCATCTCGGCAGCAAAGTGGACAATCGAGCTGGCACGTGTAAATGGAGTCTCTGTGTTCTCAGCACAATCCGATCCCAGCTCTGTAGCCTCTAGCGACTCTGCGCTGCAGAGCTGTCTTTTTCTTCGCAAGCAGCTCCTGGACCTTGTTTATCTTGCGGAGAAGCACAGCATGGTTCTGTCTCTTGAGGAATTCGAGCAGCTGTCGTATTCGGCCATAGCTGCCCGGTTTCTGGACCGCGTGGCTGCTCCAGAGCTGCTTCCAGAAGCGTACTTTGATCACTTTGTGCCATACTCGGACCACCACGGCATCGACTTTGCGCAGATACTCCGCGAATACTGTACTGAGATGATGGATGCTGTTCAGCGCGATGATTCAGATAACAGCAAACCGAGGGCGGATGCTGACAGCGATGATGAGGGAGTCGCTCTTGCGCCAGCGCTCCCCGTACCAAGCAACGCCGGCAGGCATTCGTGGGAGCCCCGCGCTCTTGGCCTGTTGTCGTGTCTTTACCTGAGCTGTACTGGCAGACGCAGCCGAGCTGTGCCGGGCTCGCTGGTTGATGGCAGCAATAATGGCAATGGCAGCGCCAGCGGGGCTCCTTTTCCTCCGCTCACATCGTCGCGTATCGGGTTGCTCGCCACATACGCCGGACTCGTGCTCGAGGTTATGCGACGCAGCTCGATCCCGTGGTCCGAAGCCATCGACTCGGCGATTGGCGACGCAACCGCGCTTCTAACGCACTATAGCGACATGGACGGCGAGCTTGACCGCTGCCAGCGCGAGATAAAGGACCAGTTCCGGCTGATGTGTCTGAAGCGCATGCTCCTTTCGCATGGGCTGGCAGACTTCCACATATCGAACACCCGGATGGCCTACCCGCTGCTTCAGTGGCTGGTGCGCAAGACGGACGATGAGGCGATAATGGCCGATGTGCTGCAGCTTGTCGATGTGTACCACCACCTCAGCCGCACGTCGGCGTACGTTCTCCGGCTCCAGGCTTTGTGCGAGACCGGCGATGCCGAGCGAGTTGCCGCGCTGATGGCGTTTATAGACGAAACCGAGTACGCATCGTGTGCCGATTCCGCTATCCAAAGGTATCTGCCTGTTGAGGTGGCTCGTCGCGGCCTGTGCTGGGTGCGCGAGGTGCTTGACAACATGCAGTTTGGCAAAACCACCAGCCGCGTGGAGTTTAGACAGCTTGCTGGTGCTGCGCTGGCTATCACGCGGGCCTTGAGGGATCTGGCTCGCAAGTACTCGCGCGATGCCACTATTACCCAGCTGCCGCTGGGCTCTGCTAAGCCAGACGCCCCGGCTTGCAGTCTTGCTCCCTCGGAGCTGCGTGCGCTTCAGACGCTGCTGGATCAGGAAACGTCGGTCTTCCGCGTTGTTTGGCAGCTGCTCGATGACTGCGGTATCATGGTGTCGCCGGGGGAACTTGATCGCAGCCACACGCGCGAGCAAATACTGCTGGACTTGCTGGAGC
>JANBOK010000280.1:0-17814 GCA_027595805.1 Coemansia sp. Benny D160-2 | reverse complement strand
AAACCAGTTTGGCGTGATCATCGAGTTCAAGCTGATTCCTGATGCAAAGAGAGACGATGTTGACTTTCACAGAGACCTTTCAGAACAGGCACTTGAACAGATAACAACCAAAAACTACGACTCTTGTCTCCTTGGCTGTCTGGAACGCATGGATATCGGTATGGCTATTGGGAACAACGCTGTCTATACAGTGTCAAGGCTCTACAAGCGTAGCAGTATAGACGAACCCTGGCATGAGGTATCCTCACTGAAGAGAGAAAGACTGTCGCGCACTTGTTGTTGATATCAATTTTTTTCTACCATGTTTAGTTATATGACAATACATTAAAATCTTTCAGAAAGTTCCCAAACTTGCGATTATTGATATTATTTATAATGGTTAATAACTTCAAGTAGAAAAATTAAAAGTAAAACACATAACAATACATTAGCTAACATACACACCAGATACATCTACATCTCACCGAGCAGTTAACATACGCACATTTACAAATCATTCAAGCAAAAAAAAAACACCCGTGCAAACCGACATGTAACTAGTCTAGGCAGAAAACAAGGAAGAGGAAGTACACTGTCCATATTGCAATAGAAAAGAAAGAAAGAAAGAAAGAAAAAAGGGTGGTAAGGATAGATAAGGTAAAGAAAAACGATAAAAGAACCCAAAACAGAAAAAAAGGGCTGTGTGCTTGGCCTGTGTGTTGTTTATTTAAGGATCTCTAGCTAGGAACAGACGAATGGCATTCCAAAGCCAGAAGGTTCAGCTTGCGCGCAGTGCCCTGTGGCATGCTCCGCTTTGCTAACGTAACGAGGACCATTACGAGAGTGTGAACATAAAGTAATATTGCGAGGGCTGGCGTGAAATGTTACGGCTAGAAAACCGCTTGATAAAGCATAAAAACAAGCCTGCTGCAAGCTCAGTCACAGAGACCGCGGTTATCATACGCTGGGATTTTGCTCATTTACGACTGCAATGACAACTGAATGACATGCAAAGAGACTGCTGAGATTAGGTACTCCACAAAGCCACATGCGCAGATCAAGAACGGACGCAGAACCTAATGCAAAGATAGAGCCATTGGAACTAAGCGGAGACGTACACGTCAAAAAAATCCAAAGGCCAACGACAAGCACTATAGAGCAAACAGATTGCTGTCAAAAGACCACAAACGAAAGCCCAATTTTAAACGTAGCTCTTTTATGGCAACAGTGCCAAAGAGTACAAGCACTACAGAGATTATTGTGGAACTAGGCTGAAGCTACAAGGAGCGCTATTAAGATGTAAAAAAGTCGTGGGTGTAAATAGGGTTCAGTTAAATCAAGAACAGAGGAATAGCAGGGGTAAATAATGGCTTGTCTGCAATCGGGAGATGAGATTGCAACACAAACGCAGCTCTTTTTTTTAGCTGGCAATGAAGAGCAGCGTGGAAAGGGGAAGGGGCAGATAAACTCGTACCCTAAATATACAGAAAAACACTAAGCATTTTCTTACCTTTTAGACCGCCGCACGCTCATAAAGAAAAAAGGAAAGAATATGCGGAGAATAGGACCGTGGAGCAGGAAGGAGATGCATATTGGGAGAGGACAGGAAGAAAAGGATAAGTGTGACAAAGCAATGCGAATAAGGGACCGCCGCCAGAAGAAACGATGCGGTTTGGAGAAAGAGAAGCATACGCTTGTCGTTGTTTATAAGGAGGGAAACACCGCACAGGGAAGGAAACCACAGAAGCACCTCATTTAAAGGCGCGTGGGCTGTTGGCGCAAGGCTTCGAGCTTTTCATTAATCATGCGGTAGGCTGAGCGCACTTGCTCATACGCGCCAGTAATAAGAATGAGCCTCTTTTTGGCGCCTAGTGTCGAGCCCTGGATTTCTACGTGCGCATTAGTGCATCTGCGAATTTCATTGATCGTTTCGCCACGACGGCCAATGACCGCACCGATCTTGTCACTCGACACATACATCTGCTGGATTGCTTGGTCGGCTGTCTCTACAAGAGACCCGCCCATGTTTTGCCCACCCGGTGCAGCACCAACCCCCATAAGTGTCTGTGGCATCTGCTGTGGACGGCCACCGCCATGAGAAGCAAACGGTCTGGACTGGTAGCCATTGTTGACAGACTGCGCCGGCCGATTGTTGTAAATGCCTTGTTGCATCGGCGCCGGCGCATACGCATAGCTGACAGGAGCAGGAAACTGGTAAGCTGCAGGAGAAACACCGTAGCCACCGCCGTAGGGGCTAGCCACTGGCGCCGGCCCTACCACAGAAGCACTGGTGCCATAGCGTGCGCCATGAACTCCACCAGCGCCGTTGTCAATTGCAGCTCCTTGTCCAGCATAGCCAGTATATCCGCCTGCAGTTGGCATTGCGTAACCGCCAGTAAAACCCATTCCAGCACCCCGATGACCCTGCATGTTGGCCTGTCTGGGACCGCCTTGCTGGTTCCCTGCACGGTAACCGCCACGGTTGTTGTACTGTTGGTGTTGCTGATGCTGGTGTTGCTGCTGGTGGTGTTGATGTCCCAGCGAAACCGCACCAATGCTATCGTCATTGATGCCAACAGGAATGCGGTTAGCATGGCTCATAGAAGAGGGCTCACGACCACGGCCACCTTGGCGGTCATTGTGCCTACCGTATCTGTCATTGCGTCCGCCTCCGTAGGCTGCCATTCCACCACCCCGGCCACCAAATCCACTACTGGCGGCGGCGTTGTTATGGCCACCAGCGTTCTTGTAACCGACCGCAGCGTTGTTGTGTTGGCGGTTGCCTCCATAGCCGCCATGGCTGTTTGGGCGAAATCCGGTTCCTCTGTTACCTTGGCTGTGGTTCTTATTTCCACCACGGTTGTCATTATGGTGTCCTGGGCGCTTGTTATCCTTCCGCTTCCAATTCTGTGTCTCGAGAGTCATGGCAGACGGCAGATTAGCAGCCGGCACATACAGGTCAACAGTGTTATAAGCAGTCATATCTCTCGACACCGCTTCCGCTATCAGTCGTATTGCCTTTCCAATCGACTCTGGAGCGCCAACAATCTCCACAATACGCTCAGACGAGCGAGGCAGCGTAGCCTCCGATGTGTGAATGCTGACCGAAGCCACATGGCGAATATTGTTGATGGTCTTTCCGCCCTGGCCCATAATAATGCCAATGCAGTTGCGTGGAACAAGCAGACGTAGGGTGATCCGTCTTGCGGCTGCTTCCTTATCGACTTTCACTTTTGCCTTTTGATTCCCAGAAGTCACTGCCACACCAGCATCTTCCTTGGCTATGGCAGATTCAGCGGCATTAGGCGAAGTGCTTCCAGCATCAGGCTGCTCCTCTGAATGAGAAGGGTCCTCTTCATCGACAGCTGGTTCACCATCGTCTTCATCAGCATTGCTGTCATTCTCGCCGTCGTCTGCTGCAGCGTCTAAGCCGGTATCCAATCCTTCAGCAGCCTTGTCTTGATCCGAGCTAGCAGCAATGCCAGACTCTGTAGTCTCTTTTGAGTCCTTTGCCTTTGCAGAATCTTGTTTGATCTTCAAGATACCCTCCGCTATCGTCTTATACGCGGCAGAAACACTGTCGATATGGCCTTTAATTGAAAGAACGCGATCAACGACAATATCGGGATCGTCAGCTCCTGCAATGACAGTTATAGAAGTAGAAGTTTGCTGTTCTATATCCTCCTTTTTTCCAGCCTCAGACTCAAAAATCACGTCCACATCCTTGCGGGTGACAACCACACGAACGGTAAAGTCCTCGAGATGGACGTTGGTCTTTTTCACGGCCAAAGGAGTGCCGCTCGCCCCATCAGCCGCTATACGCTTGGGTGGATGCTGCTCTTTATCGTACTTTTCGTCCTCGGACCAACCGGCCTCCACATGTAGGTTGATATCCTCGGTCTCTTGCTCAGCCTTGGCTGCCTTTCCGCCCTTGGAGCTCTTTCGTCCGCGCTTGTTCTTGTTCTTGGGAGTCGATGCTGTTGTCAGCACCTTGGAGGCTTCTGTTTTGGCAGAATTTGCGCTCTGAATCTGAGTGGCATCGTCTTGTTCCTCCGTGATTTCCTCAGGAAGGGTCGAAATCACAAAAAGATCAGCGTTTTCGTCAATGTCCGACATTTCACGCCACTTGTTTCACGTGTGCAAATAATATAAATGTATGCCTACGCAATGACAGCAGCAGATGCCGTTGTGCAAAAAAGGGATAGAGGACGAAAAACACCGCAGAATCTACTAGAGATTAACTCAGCGCAGGATTTTGACGTTCTTTAGGGTCGATCAATAAGTAAACAAGAGCGAAATAGGAAAGTGTTGTGAGTAAGCAGAACGGGTTATGAACAGGCAAATATAACGGCGCTTGCTTTATAGAACGCGTAAAGTGAGATGAAGGCAAAAGAAATTCTAAAGTAGAGGGAAAAAAGAAAAGGGGCGAGCAGAAAGAGTGCGATGTTCTTTTGTGAGCGAAAAAGGAGCATGCATGAGAAACCTCTTTCAGCGCAACCAATAAAAAGCCAGCAAAGGCTCCAAACCCGCTCCTTAGAAACTCAGCCAAAAAGCTGGCCTGCTTATTCTGTAGACATTTCTAAATTATTGGCAACGACATTGCTTTCCTTTTCCCCTTTTCCATCATTTACTCTTTCACATCTCTGTCAGAATTCAAACACGCCACAGGAGAACCTTTTTGTAGACTCATTTCTAATTGCGGGTCACTTTTTCAGTAGGCACCCTCGGCAACGATGACAGACCTACGACAGCTTGCGTCCGAAATCTCTGCTCTTTTCCACAGCAGCACAGCAGGGATTTCCCCAGAAAGCTCCGAAGTACAGGCGTTTGTTGAGAAGAAGCTGGTAGAGGCAAAGGGGACAAGCCAGAATGTAAAGGGCCAGCAGCAACAGACACAGCTTAAGGCGTTGAAGGACATGGTTGATGCATGTCTAAGCAACCACATGGTGCAAACGACATCAACAATGTTTCTGAGCGAGCTTGTGGCTATGACGGAAAGTGTGTTGGTGTTAGGAACAAAGACACGGAAAGAGATTTTGGACTATTTGCTGGACAGGATCCAACAGAGGACGTCAGTGTACGGCGACGTTATCATCAAGACACGGCAGGCGCTCGCAGACCTTCTGGTCAGCAAAGAACAGTGGGAAGAGGCAGCAAACATGTTGCAGGAGATCCGCTTTGACCAGTCGCAGAGGCTGATTGATCCGAGAGTGAGGTTTGAGACATACGTGAATACGATGGAGTTGTTTCTGCTTGCAAACAATCCGAGCCAGGCAGCGCACACGCTAATCCGCGCAACATCGCTGCTAAATTCAGTTTCCGATGTAAAGCTTTCCCTAAAGTACCGCTACTTCCAAGCGTGTATTCTGGATCACTCGCACAAGTACATTGAGGCGGCCAACGGATATCGCAACGTGTTTGCTAACTACATTGATGGGGTTGTTGGGAAGAAGGAGCTGATTCTGAACAAGGCAATCAAGTGTGCTGTGCTGGCATCAGCCGGAGTGCTGAAGGTGCGTGTTCTAGCTAGTCTGTACCGCATACCCGAGTTGGCGTCTCGCGAATGCTTCCAGCTTTTTGAGAAGATGTTTCTGCAGCAGCCAGTCAAGCCGTCAGAAGTGGAGTATTTCGACAAGCTCCTCGAGGAACATCAGCGCCAAAGGACGGCCGACGGCAACAGCACTCTGCTCGAGCACGCCGTTCATGAGCACAATGTATTTGTCCTTTCGTCGCTCTACACAAACATCAGATTCTCGAACCTGGGGCGTATGCTTGGAACAAGTACCGATTATGCGGAGCTGATTTGTGCGCGGATGATTGGCGAGCGAAGGATGAAAGGACACATTGACCAGACGTCCGGCATAATCACATTCGAGGGTGCGCGCGAGGTGAAAGAGGTGACAGCAGCAATCTTCCTTAAGAGGCAGGCAGCGTCACAGCCTCCTCCAATGCATCTACGCGAGCAGGTTGCCGTGAAATGGGACGAGAGAATCGTTAATCTGTGCACAACGGTTGAGGACGCTGTTGACATGCTGATTGATCGCCAGCCTGTGTACGCAAGGATGTTGTTCCGGGATATGGTCTAGCTTTATGCTCTTTACTTTGCCATGTGTTGTTTAATGGGTGTTTGTTTGTTTGTTTGTTTATGAAGAATGGTAAAGTGGTGGTAAAGTGTGCTGTCTATTGACTTGCAAGCTGAAAATCCCGCATGCTGGTTTTTATGAGTCTGTTTGCCCTGTCTACCTGCTCATGGCTGCCGGTGACAGTCACTACGCGGTCCGGCATGTCCTGCACACGAGGAGACAGTGTTATCCTGGCGCCGCTGCGCTCTTGCAATGTCACCAGATAGCTGCCGTTGCGGCCGATCAAGCGTCCGGCTATGCTGTCCGAAATGACTAGTTTATTTTCTGTCCTCTCAGCCAAGCGTTGGCTGTCGCTTCTGTTGCTGTTGCTTCTATGGCTATTTCCTCCGTCGAAATGCCTCTGCTTGGACGCCTTTGGGTTGGATATATGTGCTGCTCGACCTAGATCGCTTTTTGTGTGCCGTGATGACGATTCAGAGCCACGGCGCGAACGATGGGTGTGCACTGAATCGCGCCTGTACTCGCAGTTATCTGACATGCGGCGCAGCCTTTTTCTGCTGTCTGAAGACAAGCCGCCGCTTGTTCTGCGGCTGCTCATGGTTTTATCACATCTGTTGCTGTTGCTGTTGCTGCTGCTGCTGTCATCACCATTGTCATCATCACGAATATCGTCGGTCTTAAGCAGCGACCGAGATCGCTTCTTGCCTCCACTGTTTCTACTGTGTGATTCAGAAGCAGTCCGTTTTGGATGCACATGTTTCGAACCCGTGCGACCTTTCCCGGCTCTCGGAGAAAACACATCGTCTGCATGGCCCGAATCGCGTGCTATCATCTGGTGAAGCCCATTTTTTACCGGCTGGTACAGTGTGGAGTTCTCCTGAGTATAGGTGAGCATCGATTCTGTAGACTTTAGCATCAGCAGCGTAGCTTTCTTGAGGGCGGAAGTGGATCCACCGATCTCCACAATACGCTCCTGGGTAAACGGAATCGTGTCTTCAAAAACATGAAACCGGGTTATTTCAGGGTCTGCCCTGAGCTTCGAGGCGCGCGACCCGCCAACCCCCAGAATGGCGCCTATGCACTTTAGCGGGAAAAGAAAGCGAAGAACCAGCGGGTTTGGCTCAGAACTTTTATGCCGATCTAGGTGTCGCTGCTGCTGCTTGTCAATGTGCTCGGCCAGCGAGTGAACAGCCTATACAGCAAGGTACAGTGTTGGTAGAGTCGGGTGATACACATGTGTGAGTGTGGGTATTGTAGCATGGTGGCAGAGATAGCAACAAAGAAGCGGCCATGGAGGAGAGCCAGCAGGCTTGTCTTTCAAAAAGGCCCTGCCAATGAGCCAGAATTATGCGTGGCTGTGCAGAAAGGCGCAAAGGCTGGGCAAAAAGAGTGCGTCCACTTTCTTTCTCACTTCCAATCTGATGCTTTCTAGTGCCAGTAAGGCTTTACTTACGTCCACAACACTGCTTGTTGGCCCGGAGATGGCGACAATGCGATCTTCGCTCGCGGCGGTGCTTCCAGTGATTGACCAGCTGGCGGCAGTGGATTCCTTGAGCATGTTAATGTGTCGGCCGTCCTTTCCAATCAGCATCCCGCCATCCTTGCTATGGAAAACAAGCCTGGCTGTCAAGCTCTCGACCTTTTCTTGCCGCTTCTTCTGCTGATATGTGCTGGCTGCTTGGCTCTGTCGTGCTGTTGCTGGCGTTCCCGGAGTGCTTGGCCTCGAGGCCATGCTGCACGCAGACATGGACCGTCTCTGTCTGTCATCGTATTCGACGGAGGGCGTCGCAGGGTACGGTGCGTCAAGGTACATACTGTCTTCACACTCTTCCGTTTCTACAGGGATGAAACAGAAATATGCGATGCTATCTTTTAAAACTGGTTCCTATCATGTCTTATGCGCTAACTGCATGTGCTGACATGTCCAATATAGGCGGTTACAAGCAGATCTCACGCGCCTTGCCCGCTGCTGAAACGGGCTTCAGGACGGTTCTGGCAAGGGCGGCATGGCAATCACCCTACCTATTTCTACAGGGATTAGCGTCTGGCTGAACTCATCGCGGGGAGCATACTGCTTGGCCTGTGTGCCGTGCTGCTCGTCCGTTGGCGTAATCATTGGAGACGATGCTGTGGCGTGTGCAAATGGATGGATGTGTGTATGCGCTTGGAACGGAACGTCCTATCGGCCGCTATATGCAAAAGAATGGCAGGAGTGCTGGAGAGAAACAGAAAAATGCCAAAATAACAAGGTCTGCGTGTGCTGAGCAGAAAAGAAAAAAAAAAGGAGGAAGAGAAGAGAGAGAGCCGAAATGTGTCTACACTCTGCCATCTCAGAGTGCGCAGTCCAGAATGCCATGAGGAAGAAAATCAATAACCGTAGACATGTTTGCATGTGTGGATGTGTGGGCGTGTGTGAGGTGGGGAAGGGAGAGTGGGGAGAGGATATGTTTTGTTCGCTTTTTGCGGAGAATGAACGACACAATAACTTGTGAAAGAAGGATGTCTTGGCTGGCACTATAATTTCAGCACGAAGCACCAGTCTCCAGGGTGAAAAATGCTTCACTCTGCTCCCCCCCCCCACCACCAGAAAACCGTAAATAAACCCGTTGTTGAAGATCTGAACCCCGCACTGGAAGGAAACAAATATCGAGATCCGCTTCAACTGGCCACATAACTTCCAAGGGAACGGGATTTCTGGAGCAGCGACTATCATGGTGTAGGCATTGCGCCTAAATAGCCCCGGTTGAAGCTGGCCACTAAAAGAGCTACACAGTGCTTTATTACAATAGGATGTCGCCAGCACAGAGGAAGCAGAACAGAACAGAACAGAACAAAACCAAGCTCGGCAGAACAGACAGCAGGCCTTTGATTTCCCTCTCCAGGACTGGTGTCAACCGGGCTGAGCCACTTGCTTTTATCGCCTTTTGCGCTGTTGATCTACACAAATCAATTTGCACGCTTCAGCCTGCATAACGCCCAGCACGACTGCCATTGGCCACGGCTGGTGTCTTCTTTCTCCCGCCGTTCAGCGCAAACGCTTTTGCAAATAAATAAGCAGGGTTTTCTCATTTCCAGGCTTTTGCGATCTTCAAATGGCATGGCGGCTTTGTTCCTTGGTGAACGGGTGCATCTTGTTCTTCTGTTCCTCATTGACCCGTAGTATATTTAGCTTTCTGTTGCTTGTTTCTCTGACCACCATTTCTCAACGTAGAAACAGTATTTTTACTCATACCACGCTTTCGCTTGATTTTGATTTGAACGTACTTGACGAAGCGCGGATTGGACTGCTAGTAAAGAGGAAATCTGCATTTTGGAATTTCTTTATTCTTATTTTGTTGTAGTCTAGTATATCTTGCTTTGAACTTTTTTTTCCTTGATTCGGATTGCTCTGCGGTAGATTGAAGGCCGCGCATTATTCACCACATTGTCCTGAGCAGCGTCAGGAAAGCCGAAAGAAACAATGGGCGATGGGCCAAAGCGTTTTTCGCTGTCAGACTACCAAAGCAAACACGGCCACGCAAAGCCAATGGAGGCGGCTGTTCCCCAGGAGCAGAGAAATGAGCTTGAAGAGCTCCAAATGCTTTTAGGAACGGGGGCTGGGAGCAATGCCGCAGAGAGCAATGATGGCATAGCAAGCGGCATTCTCCGCACGCCAGGCGTGTCTCCTGTGCGTGGGGACAGAGAGAATGGCAAGGCCGGTAGCGGACACGGTGATACAGATATTAAGGCCGAACAAAGCGGGCGCCATGGCGATAAGCGTGGGACTAAGGATAGTCGCAGCAAAAAGCACTCCAGCAGCAAACGTCATCGGCATGGGCGTAGCCGACGCAGTGGCAGACGCAGCCGGTCACCACGCTCGAGGTCTCGGTCGCACTCCAGGTCTCGGTCGCGCGCAAAGCGTACTCGGGCGCACTCTGTGTCGCAGTCACGCTCGCGCAGCAGGAGCAGAAGCAGGAGCAGAAGCCGTAGTCGCTCGAAGGGTCGTCGGCGTGGACGCTCCCATCGGAGCGACCGCCACCGCAGCTCCCATCGCCACCGCAGCCGCTCGCGCTCGCAGTCAAAGGACAAGATAAGTATGCGGTGCGTGTTTCCCTACGAAGACGGTGGAATCATTATCGGTTTGCGTGGTGCTCATCTTTCGAAGCTGCGTCGTGCCATTCCGGCGGTTGACTGGCGGATCTCGAACGAAACAAGTGATCGACAAGACCGTATACTGGTTGTCAGAGGCACTGTCGATGATGTAGCAGAGGTAAGTTGCAGCATGTCGGTGGACACAGCTGCTTTGTGCTTTGTTCTTTGGCTACGTTCTATTGCCTTCTGTCTGGGGTGTGATTTCTATGCTTGTGCAAACCTGGCTCAAACAACGGGCCACGGGTTGCGTTCATTTTTTTATCAGCAGTTGTTTGCATCCAATGTCGAAAGACATTCAGTTGTTTGCATGTTTGTATATGTTGCATATGTACCACATCGTTATCGAACATCCTTAGTGTTTAAACAAGCGACGTCTTTGCCATCCATCTGTTTCTTCTTTTGAAGCTTTGGATGTGTTTCCATTCCAGCGTTATCTCTGCTTTCATCCTTTTCTTCTTTGGTGCTTTCTTCATGCAAAGCGTAAGGGCTATACAGTGTGTAGCCCTGCACGGGTTTTGCATAAGCGATGCATCCTGCTTCTAGTTGATAGAAACACTTTGCTATTCTGTCTAAATCCGTTGAGATCCTAGTTCTGTTTATCGGAACTGCTCTCCGCTTCAAGCTTGCTACACTACTCATCTGCGCTCTCTGTCGTTCAGAACCCCTCAAGAGACATCCTTGTCCCAACACCAAAGCCAACTCTACCTCTCTTCCTCCTTGGCTTTGACACATGGACCAAGGAGACGACTTCGTTCTTGCCTACATATTTCTTTTATCTCTGCTTCTCCGTGCTACATCTGCTGTGTTTGTTCGAGCAGCATATTGTCAGCATTGACATCTATCCATTATTTCATCAAAACCCCCAGCCTTCTCTCCTGCACCGTTAACGCTCCTGTATATCTTTGCACAGGCTACATTTTCTATATTGCAAGATACCCAACATCCTCATTCTCTACTGATCCACCTGCCTGAATCTCACTCACCTCTACAATTCTTCTTCGTTCTGACAACGTAATTATGCTGGGCCTCTTAGGCATTCAAGGAGCTTTCTGAGCACTTTATCTCGCAAGGAATGCACATCGACTATCCACTCCAGTCGCGCAGCCACGACAGCAAAGAGGTCGACACTGACAAGCCCTTTGTGCCAATCCGTCTGCTTATCCCTCATAAGACATGCGGAGCAATTATCGGACAGAAAAGCGAAACGCTTATCAACACCAGAATAAGCTGTGCAGCACGGCGTGTCTACGTCTACCGCGAGCGCATATCCAATAGCCGCGAGCGTATAGTTGAGATCGTGGGCACGCCACGCGCGGTTTCCCGGGTGATGAAGGTGCTTGGTGGCCAGATTGGCCGGACATTGTCAAGCGACCAGCGCGAATCCGATCCGTATGTTCCCGAACGCGACGGGCTGCGCAAGTTTCTTAGCAAGCAGGGCGTGCCGCGCGCCCGGGTGGGGTTGGAGTCGCTCAAGCCATCGTCTGAGAAGAGCGCTGCGGGGACCACACCTGATTCAAAGAAGAGCAGCGCTTCTAAGAAAAGGAGAAACAGGTCACGGTCTGCCTCGCTCTCACGCTCTCCCTCCAGCGATCGACCAAGGTCTCGCTCGCGTAGCCGTGACGAGGAACACCGCCATCGCAGTAGTAGACACCGCAAGAAGCTGCCTCGTTCTGTGTCAACTTCACGGTCGCGTTCTCCGTCTAGAGCTCAGAGCCGCAGAGACAGTCGTAGGAAGCACAAGAACAGGTAGCGTTCAGGGAAGAGCGAATCGGATCGGCATAAGTCCAAGAGAAGAGACGAGAGTGTAGGCAGCAGCCGTGGTGGCAGCCGGAGCAGGAGCAGGAGCCGGAGCAGGAGCAAGAGCCGGAAAGCAGAAGAAGGCAGAGAAGTGCAGGATTCTGGCTCGGTGCGTGCCGGATCTAAAAGAAACGGCAAACGGGACAGCTCATTGCAAGAGGAAGAGCAGCCATTGCAAGATGGGGATGCCAATATGTATGATAGCAACGAAGAAGTGGAAGAACCGGCCGACTCTGGGTCTTGCTACTCGGAGGATGGCGAAGAAGCGCCTGAAACAGCCATCGATCCACAACAAGGCGATGTCCACGCACAACCGTCTGACTGGAATAACCGCGAAGGCGCGGATTCCTTGTTCTTCATTGAAAACAAGATTGGTGCAGACCAGAGCTCATTCCAAGGTGGATCTTGGTAGCTTTTCTTCCGTTTCTATTATCCAGATCCACAAGCCGCCAGCTGAATAACAGCATTGCTCGAGTGTGTTGCCTAAAATGTTGTAATATCGTTTATCCTTTCTATCAAGCGGCGAGAATTCTGCTTCCCAAAGTGTCCTTTTGTCAGCAATATCTTTCTTGTGAAGTAACTTGACCACAATTAAACATATACACTAGTTTTTTTTTGGTGTATTCTTTTGGCGCATTAGCACAAAACTCTCCATGTTTTGTGAGCATGTAATTTTTTTTTACAAAGCATATTAAAAAGCGCAAAACACAATAAAAAGATTACAGATAGAAAAATGGTGTAAAAGAACCCTTCATCACACGGCTCCGGGATTGGGCTTGAGCGTCTTTTTGAGTTTGCCAAGCTTGGCGTTGAGGCGTGAGGAGAGCGACGATCCGTGAGTAGGGTGGGCGTCGTCCTTTGCCGAATCCTGCATCGGAGAGTGCAGCGAAGGGTTGCTTCCTGCGTTCGCAGACAGGCCGCCGTTGGCACCCTTTCCAAACCACCGCGACCTTCGCTGGGGCTGGGTGCTTTGCGGCCGTTGCTCGTCTGTAAACGACCACGACGACGTCATCTTCGGAGCCTCAGCGCCCTGTTCTACTGCTGCAATGGCATCAAGGAGATTGATTCGAGGCCCGGCAACAGCCGCACTGCTGCCATTCACAGCAGCCGCACCAGAGGACAGCTTGTTCAGCGTATCGAGCTTGTGCGGAAGCGCAGTGTCCGAAAGCGTGCTCTCCTTGTGCAGCCACGGCTGCTGTACAGGCGATACAGCGCTGCCTGGCTGCCACGACTGGCGCGCTACGCGGTCGTTGTCACGCTTTGCGTGTGCGAGCCCCATTCGCAACTGGTGAAGTTCCTCGGTCAGCTGCTGGCCAAGCGTGCTTCCACGCTGCGTTTTCCGATTGCTGCCAAGCGAAGTCGAAGACGGGTTGTACTCGCTATCCCTGGCCCAAGGCCGTCCCATCTCCTTGGCAAGATCTACCTGCTGCGGCGAAGGCGCGTTGCTTCTGTCCATGTTGCCGCTCTCGCTTTCAGAGTCGCCTTCAATTATAGGGTCTCCGTTGATAGCAGTGTTTCCTGCAATCTGGTCGCTGAGGTCAATGCACGTAGAAAGATTGGACCTCCGCTTGGCAGGCATAGGCGATCTAATATAATCAGCTATGCCATCGGCAGCATCGGCATTGTGATCCGACATGCGGAAAGAGCGCGACAGCGATGAGTTCTTGCGGACTAGCGACCCACGCGGCCCCAGGGGCGACACAGGGCGCTCGCCAATGCTTGTGCGCAGCGGCGCGACAGACTCGTTGATCATGTCACTCATATTGACTATTGAGTCGGGGTCGATTATATGGCGCGGCATTGGTAGTGGCAGGCTCCCAAGATCGTCGCTGGCTGTGTTTGGCTGAAGCAGCAGACTTGACAGCGGCTGGTCGTCATCGCTATCGACGCTGTTGCTGCTGCCATGATCCCCGACATGTTTGTCCAAAGGCTTCTGTTTCTGCTTGAGCTTTGTGCTTATATACAGAGACGGGTGAGGCTGGACACTGTTCTGAGGCTTGGGAATAGTCATGAGTGGTCTGTCATCATCGTCATCGTCATCGTCAATGTAGTCTAATGCTGGTACTACGTGGTCGTCGGCAATGTCATTATTGTCAGCAGACTCGTCGCTGCCACGGACACTAGACTGATTGACAACATGAAGAGGAACGCTTGAGATAGAGTCTGAGTCCCGATTCTGTTCTGCCGACTCAACTGTCCCGGAATCCACTGAGCCTGACAGCTCGCGCTGTTTGCTATCGCCATTTGTGTCGGCCAGCTTTCCTGGCGCACGTCTGGCCATATTGCTGTCGTCTCCGTCGTCGTTGTTATGTTGACCAAACGAAAACGCATGCTTGAGCTGCATCCCTATATTATCATTTGTTAGGAATGCAGCACTGCTGCTCATAGGTCTCTGCTTTGCCAAGGGCTGGTCGTCGTCTTCGCCATCGCTACCAATGTGGTTTGCCACAGCCACGCTCTGACGCTGCTGCTGCTGCTGCTGTTGGTGGTGGTAGTGTCGGTTATATGCGTTAGCCGTGCCCAAGGGCGAGGGCTCCATCGCACTATCAGCGCTACTATGCCTTTTCTCGGGCGACGTCGGCGTGATTGCATCAAGACTGGGACGGTTATGAATCTTCGCAGAAGGAAACGACGAGTGGCGTGCAGAGCCGCTGTTAGTCGACATGTGCAGAGCCAAGGCCTCGAGGGCGGTAGGCGAGCGCGGAACAGGCGTGGTGCGATAGTGGGACTCGAGAATCGAGGCTGAGCGAGGATTGGAGTTTGAAAAGGAAACACGCCCGGTGGGCTCGGTGTTGAGGTTCATAGCCATATTCGACTGGAAGCTGGTTATTGACGCACGAAAGCCGTTGGTTGGAACCACAGCCTCGGGAAGATCCGCATCCTCGTTGGACTCACCGGATGCGTATTTTTCTAGTCCTGTCTTTGGCTGCACAGACAAGTTCGGCGGTGGCACACGCGAGTTGGTGCCGCTGTTAATGGCAGCAAGCGGCGTATCGTCGTCCTCTTCGTTGCACCCGTGCACATCAGCAGCTTGCGTTGCAGGATCGGCGGCATAATTCTGTGTGGCGGGGGCGTTGTTGAGACGAGGTCTTGCCGCCTGTGAGAAAACAATGTCTGCGTGGTTTCCGCTTGGCGCATGGAAGTGAGGAGCAGTTTTTGTAATCTCACGGTCGGCTAAAGGAGGTGCCAGCATGACGCTGCTCACTCTGTAATGCTGCAACGGCTGCTGCTGTTGATGCTGCGGTGGTTGCTGCTGTTGCTGCATGGATCCAATGATAAACGGCGGGTTGGCAGAAGAGGCAGTGTAGTGAGACCGAGGGTTCAAGCGTTGCGGCTGGGAATCGCCGCGGTCGTACTGCATGGGGCTGCCACCCATCAACAGCGAGGAATCGATGTCGCCGCGCATCTGCTGGGGTGTAAGCTCTGCGACGGCTGCCACGGCCTGCTGCTGCATCTCAATGTACTTTAATATTCGCTCATACTTTGACTCTTTGACGGGAGGAATCTATAACCGCTTGTCGCAGACGATGAAGAAGGATTGTGTAGATTGTTAGAAAGGATGATCACAATGAACCCAGGAACAAGACAACAATGGCGGAGCATGTAGAAACATGAGAGGCACATGCTTCTGCGCCCGTGATTGGGAAAGATACGTTGCATCGTCTGCCGCAGAAAATATACAAGACAGATAGATAGTTGAGCAAGTGTGCTGTATGCGCATTCTGACTACCAATGTTCGCAGCGCATGGAGAAGCAAACAGGTTTGGAACAAAAGCTGGGTAAGGAAATAGATGACGCCTCATGTGAGGAGGCAGCGGCTTATTCCGGAAAGTTCCACTCAGGCCCTGAAAACAGAGGGAGCATGGAACAAAAAAATGGGCTCAAGCCCCGAGACATCGCTGATGGGTTCTATGCAGTGCGTCAGTTCATACACAAACGAGAGAGCAGATACAGAGCCAGAAAGCCCTGGCAGATAGCAACAGTAGCATGAAGGGAGGAGAAGGAGAGATACATACCATGCGTAGATGCCACTCGAGATTGTCTTTTGTCAAGGGAAAACGGCCGTCAGTGCCCTGGGCAGGGCCCTTGACATGGAGGCGCGGCTGAACAAGCTGCTGCTCCATGCGGCGATGCAGCGAAGCGCGCTTGTTCGGAAGCCCAGGCGGGTACGAGTCCTCGGCCACATGCGGCCAGGCAAGGCGGCTGCCACCACCGGGTGCGTTTCTGTTCGGAGACACTGCGCCTGCGAGAGCGTTTACTGCAGTGTTCTGCGGGGCCACGGCCGAGTGGATTCCCAGCCCCGACGAGTGCGGGTTTTGCTGGCGCAGGCGAGCTCCGGAGCCTCGGCTGATATTATTGCGCGCGTCCTCCGTCACGTGCGCATGCGCCAAGTCCTCTGGCTGGAGCCGGAGGTCGTCAGGGGCTCCCTGCGGCGGTGTTTTGTGGAACACCTTTGAAAATGCCTTGAGCATTCTGCTGGTGCCGTGTGCGCGAGAGAAGCCGGCTGCCTCCCCACTGTGGTTATTTGGTATGGCTGGCTTTTGGAAAGAGACTGAGTGTTGGTGGGAAAGCTATAGCGACGGCGGCGGCGGCAACGCTGGGTGTTGTGGAAAAAAAAAGAGCCTAGCAAAAGCGAAATAACAAAGGAAAAACGAATGAAATGGAAATGTACGGAAGAAAAAGTAGCCCAAGAAAGAAGAACAGTCGTACCGGAAAAAAGATATGTGATGTGGTCGAAAGGACTAGCTTGTCCTTTCCTTGTGCGTTGCTGACAACTGTAGCAAGAAAAGAAAACGAGAAAAAGTACGTAAAAATAATAATAATAACAATAATAATAATAGCGAGCGAGGTGCTTCTCTACTGCTTGGCCTCTATTTTTATCAGGAGCCGAGTGGGCTTTTTTTGCTTGTGTGTTATTTTCCCCTCTTCTGTTATTGATAAAGCGTAAAAAGAGAAGAAAAGAGAAGAGAAAAGAGGGACGGAGAAGAGGGGATTTCTGTTGACGGAATAAGGCGTCCCTGAACGCTGTGTCACTTTCCGCGTGCTGCCAAAAGCGGTGCACTTGCAAAAATAGCTTTGCTTTATTTTGGGCACAAGTGTGGGGAGGGACGGGCTGGCTGGCTGGCTGGCCTTTGCTGCTTGCTCCGTCCAGCAGCGGCTTTGTCTCGCAAAGAGAAAAGCCAAAGCGCTGCGTGTCGGCCTGAAAAAGCCATCGTCGCTGCGTCGCCGGCGGCCGATTCGGGGCGCTGAACAGCTCACGATATAAGTCCTTAATTCCGAAGCTGATGAAGCACATGACGTGGCATGGCTGAACCAAAAGCCTGCGCTGCGGCGCTTCCTGGCTGCTCGTGAACGCCGCCATACATGCGACGCCTGTGTTCCGCGATACTCCGTAGTTGCTGGCTGTGAGCTGGATGCTGCTGCCAGATCTGGCTCCCACGATCTCCGCTCAGGCTTCACACAGAGAGGCCGATTGAACTACCGAAACAATGGCTTCGGAACTAACAGTTTTACTATATTCAACGCTAAATGCCAGTGCGGGCCACAATGCAAAGTCTGGTTCTACTTCTCATAAAAGTAGCATGCGCCGCGTCCAGGCGCGGTTGCGAAAAGAGCGTCGTCAAGCTTGTCTGCACTGAGCTGCGGATACTGCTTCAGATAGTACTCCTGCACAAGGGCTTCCTTTACAGCGCTGACTCTATCCTGGGCCACGAGATGCACGGAGCAGCCGCCCCACCCAGCACCCGTCAGCCGGGATCCAAGCGACCCAGCACGACGGGCAATCGCGCACACCTCGTCCAGCTCCTTGCAGCTGCACTCGAAC
>JANBOK010000279.1:0-17822 GCA_027595805.1 Coemansia sp. Benny D160-2 | reverse complement strand
ATTGTCCACATCCATGCTGCCATTACCAGTCATCTGTCCTGCACAAATAATGGAGTCCATATGATCCTTGCACAATTGCATAGCTTCATTCAGCCTCCTGAGCTTGCTGGAAATGAGAATGTGGCACAGTGCTGGAGGCATCATAAACCTGTACATGGCTCTAGCAGCTGGGCTGTTTGCTTTCTCACCAGACATCTGCCAGAGCTGGCAAAAACAGTCATTGAAAACCTGGATGAAAGTGGTTGTAGGCAATTTCAGAGTAACACAATGCAACATTTATAATGTTTTTCTTCAAAATAATAAGATAAAATAAAACAATAACAGTAAATTCTCCACACCATTTTTGAGGCTGAACTATTACTACAACCATTAATTAGGTTTTATGAGCATTAATAATCTTCCAATTTTACTTGGTACTGTTTTTTACATTTATAATATTTCCTTAATCTATACAAATCCAACAAGTCAAATAAAATACATGAGTATCAATAAGGCAAGTATTTTCCACTAGCTCATCAAACTTTGGTGCACACTTCTCCTTCTATCTGAATGAGTGCATGCTAGTCTTTGCTGATAATATGTTGTTTGATTCCATATTCACAATGAAACAATGTGTGTGCTGTAACCTAGATTAAATTTATAAACTTTGAAAGAGAACTAGAATCTTACATTATATTGAATAAATGCTATTTAGAAACTATCACAAAAGTAGAAAAAGCAACAAATGTTATCTCTGCATAAAGTAGTTAGTTATTTAAATGCTCAATTTTAATTTACATTAAGAGTTAAATGATATTATAAAAAATCATGATCCACCGCCCTCAATCCATTGCCTAATGACAGTGCTGCATCCAATGACAGGGTGAAGCATAACATAGGCCAAAAAGAACTGCAACCCATTTTCGCGCTTCTTCAGGAATGAGTCCTCAAACTTGCCAAATGCCTTCTTGCGGGGCAAATGGGGCACCCGTTTACGAAAGGTATGGTACCTTTCACATATGACGTCGCGCAGGATTTCGAAATCCGTGTACCGACGCATGACAGTGAGGTTGTCACCTCGGGTCAGATGCACAACGACCTTGAACTCGGTGTGCACATCCAGTCCGCGGCCACGTGTCACCCACCCGATGATGCGCACATCGTCAACAAACGTTTGTGGCTGGCGGGGCAGCGAAGATGTGTGAGAAAAGCCATGGGTATCTCCTCCTCTTTCTCCGTCTCGGGCCGCTGACAACGGGTGCTCGGAGACCGACGTCGATTCCCTGTTAGGCGACCCAATCAGCCGGAGATTGCCGCCCTGGCGAGTAGTCTGGGCTTTGCCGGATGGCGAAACAACGCCGTTGCCGGGGGACGCGATCTGCACCAGCATGGTGTGGCTATCGTTGCTTGATCTTCTGTTCTGTAGCTGAGCCGCCTTATTGGCCTCCAATCCACGCTCAACCTCCAGGAGTCTGCTAAGCGGCGGCATCGGCGGTTGTGGTGACAATGGACGGCCGCCGTTGTACTTCCGCATCGAAGACGGCAGAGAGTCAAGACCATCGGCAGAGAACGAAAAGGACAGCCCGTTGGTTGCCACGTTGCCCAGACTAGCCGCACGCTTTCTCCGTTCGCGCTCCCTTTCTCTCACGCTACTAACTATTTGCTCCACCGGGTGTTGTCTCACAGAGTTGAACGACAATATCGACGGCGGTCTGGACGCTCTCCTCCTCTGACCTGCAGCAGCGTCCTTTGCTTCCATAGCAGATATAAAGTCTATTATGCAATGGGTCCGTCGCCACTCCTCCACCTCAATGCACACGTCGTAGAGCCGGTACTCCAGTTCATCCAGCGTCTTTTCAAAGTCCTCCGGCTCGTCATCGCAATCAGCACTCGTTGGTTGTTCGGGCTCGTTAAGTTGGGCTTCGTTATTGCTAGTGCTATCATCGTTGTTGTTATCGGTACCGCCATCACCGTCTTCGCCCCCGCTCTCAGCAGGATCAGGAAACATAACCCCGCGGGCTGTTCTAAACGTTTCTGACGGAGACAGAGGTCTTGGCACCGACGGCTCTTCGTCATCATCACCACCATCTCTGCCAGCCTGAGCACCATCATCGGGACTACCATCACCATCGCCACTGTTCGTTTCAGCACTGCTCTGTTGCGGCACTCGTTGTTTTGACAATGTCCTCCGCGCGCGCCTACCGCTACTGCCGCTGCTACTACACATCAACCTAAACTGCATCGCGTCCAACGAATCCGAAATCGCACGGATCTCCATCCGCAATTCAGTGAACAAAACAACATGCATGAGCTCGTCCATGCACTTGTCAATACCCTCCGCACCCTCCATTTCAGTGTCCGCAATGTCCTCCAATCTAATGGCCTGCGTCTGCATAGCACTGATGGCTTGGCTGCGTAGTTGGGTCGATGCTTCCACTGCCACGGTTTGCAAGTGCTGCGACTGTCGGAGAACCGACGATTGATGCGATTTCTTTCCCAGCGTCATTAGGCCAAAGAGAGTGGAGGATGTGTTGCTTCCTTCCCGCTGTGCGCTCTAAAATATAAATTATAAAAGTAAAAGTAGAAATGAAATAAAGAAGGCCTTCATACGAAGTACTAATACTTGTTGAATATGTAAAGTTCGAGACTTGCAGAAAAGAGGAGAAAAAAAGAAAGCAAAACTCCAAAGACTGCCAAGCACATTTCGTCACAGCCATCACAAAAAACCCCCCAAAGATCCGCGTGACTTTTTGCATTAGATTCATCGCTCTGCGGAGAAACAACAAAAGAACAACACAATAACGAAAAGCGGTGAGAAAACCGCGTATATTATTATAATAACTTTTTAATGATGAATACGATGAAGATGTTATTTGTTTTTTTTTGGAGCTTAACGATAGTTCACAAACCACACTGCACTGAAGAACCACTTTCCACCACTACTAGACCGTGTCCCACTTTGTTATTCAGAAGCCAAAATCGGCCTCGCCCTCGGCCGGCGCATCAAGATCCACGTAGGATCGCACAGCGCGCGGGTCACTACGGCCAGCACCAACACCGCCACGCATACCGCCGCCGCCATTGCGACCGCCACCGTTAGCGCCGCGGTAGTTCTGGTGGCCATACATGTTGTGGCCGCGATCGCCACCGCCCATCATCCCCATCATACCAGCGTTCATGAAATGGCCGCCGCCGCCCATCTGCATCATCCCAGGCATCATCCCCGCCGGCATCATTCCGTGCATCATGTAGGGCGTGGCCATCATCCCAGGAATCATCATCCCAGGAATCATCTGCGGCATAAACCCGCCGCCGCCGCCGCCGCCGCCCATGCCGCGGTCACGCATGCCACCGCCAACCATACCCATTGCTCCGCCAGCTCCGCCCGGCAGTGCGCTGCCCATACCGAGCTGCACAAGGTGCGGCGCCTCGCGCACAAAGTTGTTAAAGAACGAGATCTCGCGCACAAGCGTCTCGGGAACTGCCTCCGGGTGCTTGTTGCGAATATGCTTGCGCACAAACGCATCGCCCTTGAACAGCTTTGTGCACAGCAGACACCGGAACCGGCCCTCATCGAGCTGGTTGATATGCTTGTCAAGCTCCTTGTCAGTCTCGCGCTCTAACGACTTGCCGCCCTCCTTGAACAGACGCTCGGCCTCCAGCGGGTGGATGATAACATCGTTGCGGTTGTCCAGGTTGCGCGTCCAGTTGCCCGACGGCTGCGGCCCGCGGTTCGGCGGCAACGCGCGACGCAGATGGAACCGCGCGCACCGGCGGAAAAAGTCCTCCGCATTGTCCGCCGTGTGTCCACAGTAGTAGCAGTAGTAGTGCACACGTCGCAGATACTCGAGTAGAAGATCGAGTTCTCTGCGGAGCACCGCCAGGTTGCCCTTGACCATTTCGCCGTCGCCTTCGCCAAGCGCGCCGCCCTCGTCACGCAGCTCACCGTCGCCCTCACCGTCGGCCTCGCCCTCGTCCTTCTTCTCAGAGTCCTGCATATTTACATCCTCACTGCTGCCTGGACCCATTGCTTCATCGTCATCGCCATTGCCGGCGCCCATTGGCTCGCCTGCTGCCTCAGACAGCTCGCGCGCCTTCTTTTGCAGCACCGGCAGCGAGTTGAATGTATCTGGATCAGTGGTCTCGTCCATCGACCTGACTGCCTCACGCACAAGCTTGATGTCATGGCGAATGCGCTCGTCGGTGCTAGCCACGTCTGGCGCCAGCTTCATCGACGTCGACGGGACGCTTGTGTGGCGCGAAAAGTGGAACTGGAACTGGTCAATGTTGACGTTACCCAGGTTCTCGAGTGTCTTTTCGAGATCGGTGCCGTCGGCAAACCGAACCCACCCAAAGCGGTGGTACTGCTTGTCCTGGCGGGGCTCCGACAGCGCCAGGTACCTGAATCCAGCCTGCTTCTGCAGCACCTCCTCCAGCGCACTGCGTGGCACGCTGGGAGGCACCGTGCGAATAAACAGCGTGTTGGTTTCGGACGCCTCATCGTCCTCGTCGCTGCCGCCAAGACGCCCAGCACTCGCAGGGTCGCGCCTATTGACCTCGTACTGCATCACCTGCTCCGTGGTTGCTGTGTGTGTAAGCTTGTCGAACTTGCCGGCCTCGAGATCCGCCATGAAATCGTGCAGATTCTCCACCTTTCTCTCATTAAGCCTCGCTATGTAATCCTTGCGTCTGTCGGGATCAAACCGCTCACCAAACCAATCATCGCTCTTGTGCTCGCCAAAGAACTGCGTGTACAGACGCTGCAGGGCCTCGCGACGGTAATCCTCGTACCGTTCTCTGATATCCTCCTGCTCAAGACGACGTCCGCCATCCTGTGTCTTTATCCACTCGGCAAAATACTTGAACGGCACAATGTGCTCGAACGTCCGCGGATCAGGCATCCCGTTTCCACCTCCTCTGCTGCCACGACCCCCTCCCATGTCGTTGCCAGAGTGGGAATACGACCCATCCATATCGTTTCCGCCGCGATTAGACATGCGTCCTCCACGCCCATACCCTCTGTATCCGCCGCCGCCACCATAGCGGCCTCCGCCTCCGCCTCCCGACTGGTAGCGGTCGCCACCTTCACGGTCGTGCTCGTAATGTGGAATATAGCGGTCTGCATCGTCAATTCCCGCAGGCCGGCGGGACGGCGACCGCGAGCGACGACGATTCATGCGCATGTCGCCGGGCGAGCGACTCCGACTACGCATGTCGCGCCCAAACCTGTCCCGACGGTCAGGGCTATCGCGTTCCCTGCGGAACTTTTCGCGTGGCGACTCCATTGACGACGGTTCATCCGCGTTCCACCCTGCCGAACTACTGCCGCCGCCTCCACCGCCACCAACGCTGCCTGGAGCGTCGCTGGGGTTGCGAGCCATTTCGTCATCAAAGGGCATTGGCGGTTTGGTCAATCTGTGTTTTTGCTGCTCTGTCGCCTTCTGCACCCCCCACTGGTCTTTTGAGGATAAAGAAAAGAAGGAGAAAAGATAGAAAGAGCGACTTGCTGTTTTTTATGTTCGATTTTGAAGCAATGCTTACACAGTAAAACTACTTTGTCAGCAGACAGCCTACAAAATCTACAAATTTGTTCACTAGCATCCACACAATAACGGAGCAAAAAAGAAAAATAAGAAATAATATATAATGTCAATGTTACAGAGTTTAGAAAAAGAATATGGTTTGGCTTGGGAATAATATGGTGAGGGATAGAATAAGATGAAATGTAATAATATATAAAGAGAGACAGGGGAGCCAAATAGCCGTCTTGGTCAACAAGAATCATAAAAAGATAATGAGATGCCATATAACAAGATAATATAAACAGACGAATACAAAAACAAAAAAGTATAAGAAAAACACAGGCCCCTGCTTTCACAAGCAAAAGTACATAAAGAAAAACAATAAGTATGGTATGGTCTTTTTTGCGTGTCATAAGAGCAGAGAAGAAAGAATATTAGAATGAGACATAGGAGCAGATATATACAAATAAAGGAAGATTACAAAAGTATATAATAAATAAATAATAAACTGTCTGAAAGAAGCAGGCCCCTGAGCTTTAGTGCCTTGCGGCAACCCGCCCAGCTGTCTCCTCTATATCACAGGAACTTCTTTCACGAGTAAAAAAAAAGTCATGAAAAGACTCTCGCTGAGAATTACATTTACAGGATAATGGCATGTTTAGGTAGTGGAATAATGAATGAGGAAAGGACAGATTAGAAAAACAGAGAAATGGATTGAGAAATAAATAAGCTTACCAGAATAACGAGGAGAAAAAAGTGTGAATAAATGGAATATTTTTTATGAAGAAAGGAAAAAAGGGGGGAAATGCGTGGTGTTGTGGTGGAATCCTTTTTTCCCATTCTTTTGGGATAACGCGTTTGATGAATTTTTTTCCATCCAAGACTTGCAATTTTTTTATTCTCACTTGTTGTGGCGGAATTAACACAACAATGCAGTGTGAAGGCGCCAACCACAACCAATCAGCGCCCAATATACCTCACGTGCAGCAATCAGCCAATGAATGGGCTGGGGACGTCTTCTTGGAACCAGTAACAGTGCAGCATCTTTCATTTTGTATCGAATCCGTCCACAACGGTCACGCTCTGTTTCAGCGAGATCGAAAAGATAGGAAGAGTGGTGCGCATTGGAATTGGAATAAGAAGAAGAAAGTCTATGACACATAAAGAAAGAAAGAAAAGAAAACACACGCTCAAGTTGGAGGGAGGCTTTTTTAGCCTTACTCGTCAACCTCGGTAGCCATCAGCTCGTACAGCAGGTCATAGCACTCATTGAGCAGCGACATGACAATGCCCTGGCCCTCGGGCACGTGGCCCTCGTCATCAAGGAACTTGCCGTCCACGCGGAGGTTGTCGATGCTCGACAGCTTCATCTGGTACGGATACAGATCACGCGCAGACAGCGGGCCGCCGTACTTTTTGACCTCGAGGAGGCACCGCCGCAGCGTGCGCAGCTGGTTGTGCACGGGCATCAGCGTCTCTGCGACGGGCTCGCTGGACGAGAGGAGCTTGTACAGCAGGTTGTAGCACTTGTGCAGAAGGAAGTTGAGGGCGGCCTGCGCCTGCTGTGGGGCGGGCTCTCCTGTCGAGGAGTCCTTGAACTGGCCGTTTTTGCGCAGCGCATCAATGTCCTGCAGCTGCACCTGGTAGCTCCACAGATCGGTTTCGCGCAGCGTCCAGCGGCTGGTCAGCAGCAGCTTTTCCAGCTGCAGACGGATCTCCATCAGGCGGTCGTAGACTGGCATCATGTCCTTGGGAACCGTGCTTCCTTCGGCCATCAGATCATGCAGCCGGTCAAAACACTCTTCTAGCAGACCGACGATCTGCGTCTGACCCTCGGCCACCTCTCCAGTCTCGGCGCTGACAAACTGATCGTCCACGCGCGTGTCGTCGATCTCAATCAGCCGCTTCTGGAATGCCCTTGCTTCATCGCCCAGGCTCTCGTGCGGAAGCAGCGACAGCGTCGTCAGCCGCCGCCGGATATGCACAAGCTCCTCGTAGATCGGCATAAGCTCATCGCTGATTATGCGCGTGTTCTCCTCCAGTTCGCCCAGCTCCTTCTCGCACTGCGATAGCCGCAGGAACACCAGCTTCAGCTCCGGCCTTGCCATGTAGATCTCGTCGGACTCCTCGTTGCTGGCCTCGTTGTCTGCAATCTCCCGAATGTCCCTCAGCCGCGTGCGGAACGGCTCCAGATCGGCTACACGGTGAAATAAACGGCATTGCTCTTTTGTTTTGCAGAGAGCAGATGTTAGTCAGCTGATGTCATAATAAAGGGGAAAGGGTGGATGAATGACAAGCGTACTCTTCTGCTTTTTTAATTCCGCTCATCTTTTTTTGCTCGACAGTAAACCAAAGTCTCAAGCAGAGTGCTTCAAAGCGGGAGAGAACGGGTATCGCCAATACCGAGACTATCGAGTGAGCAAACGATGATGTTTCCCTGTGCCCGGAATGAGCGAATTAAGAGAAAAATGAGCACACGTGGAATGAGAAGAAAGAGGGTTTTTGTGAACATGCGCAATTATACTTTCTATATCTCCTCTCCGATTTTTGAGAGATACTCCGTTGTCGCCACATAGACGGAGCACATCGTTAAGAATCGGAAAGAAGGAAAAAAAAGGAGAAACAGATTTAAACTCAGAAACCAACCACGTCTCCTTTCTCCGCTTCTGCAATAAAATCCGACTTTTGGTGCTAAATACACCCAGAATACATGTTATGTCATCTCCATTTCTTTGCAAGTCCGGAAACCGATTTACACATGGAGAAAGTCAAGGCTGAAAATAAAGAAAGGTAGAGAGAAGCAGCATTATCGGCGGTACATGGAATACTTACCATCGGTGTAGATCCCAGACTCCTTGAGCATTTCAATGTTTTGCTACATGACGCAAGACAATTCAAATACAAAAAATACACGACATGTGATGGAAAGACAAATTATTAGTTATAAGTTCGACTGCCATCAAGAGAATGCGAAAAAGCACTTGTTTTTTTGTGTGTCATGCCAATCGAACATTCTCTTCTTTTCCCGCCTTCCTCGCGCATAGAACAGAAAAGAACAACATTATGGAAATAGAAACGGATGGCTATTTGACAGGGGGATAGACGAACAAGAGAAAAGACTGGAAATGCTGCCACCACAGATGGATTGTTCTCCTAAAAACACATACACAAGCATAATGCTCCGTTTCACAAGACTCAAAGAAGAAAGAGAAAAAAAAGCAAGCTCCCTTCCCCGGATTCTTACGCATCATGATCGTTTGTCGTTATCTGCTTATGTATGCCAAGTACAACAATGGATGGGACAATGCAAAGACGGAAGCAGGCATACCAACAACACCACAACCCCCCTCGCGAATCAAGAAGGGCAGGATAACAAAAGAAGGAAAATGAAATGAAATGAAATGGAAATAACAAGCAAAACGTTACCTTAATTGACACCAGCTGTACGTAGGTAGCTGGGATTTCCTTGCTTTTACCCAGAGCAAGATAGAAGAGCGAGAAGAGTTGGAAACACTCGTCCAGAACAGAGTCAATTCTGTTCTTGAACATGATGTTGTCGTGGTTCTCGCTTTTCCGGACACCGTAGAGGAGCCTGACCTGTTCGAGCGTATCGTTGTACAGCCCAACAATGTCGTTTGGCCGGTAGTAGTTTCCACGGTCCTTTTTGAGCGCTGCCAGCCGATTGCGCACCGATATAAGAGTGTTGAGGATGGGTTGCTCTGCGTCCGATACGAGTGGCTGCTCACCAGCCTTTCCGCAGGGTTTCTGCTGCTGCTGCTGACGGTGCATTGCCGTTGCTGTTGAGAACATGGATTACACAGTCGCTTCCTTTTTTTTTCCTCCCGTGTATGCTATTAGCTGGTAGTCGACCGACGTGCTGTGTTGGATGTTTGTATCTCTAGCTTGCGTTTCGACGGTTTGGCTTTTGCAAGCGAGGGATCAGAAGAGACACAATTGGGCAAAGAGGGGGAACAAGGGAAAGAAGGGGAGGTAGCAACAGGGTTTGCTACGCGTGGTTGTAGTGGTGGTGATAAAGGCAAATGATATATTATAGAATAATAACTTGTGCCTGGAACAAGAGAAAGAAAAGAAAGAAAAAAGAAGAAACGAACAGCAGATGGGGTTTAAAGTGCGAAGAAAAGAAAAAAGGATAAGGGAGAATATTCCTCCTATTCGGCTTATGACGACGGAATTGGATAAATGTCGAAAAATAAATGAATGAACAAGTGGAAGAAGTGGATTTTTATGGCGGTAAGATTATTTTTTCGCTTTTGTGGAGAAAAGAAAGGGGGAGGAGGGGAGAGGGGAAATACAAGATTAGGAGGATATGGTTGGTGTTGCCAACCCGCGCCTTTAACACAACCACGTACACGCTTTTTTGCGCTGGTTATTTCTTTCTTTTCCTCCCTCGTCTCTTGGAAAGCTAAAAAAAAAAAGGAAAAACCATTTCAATTTTTCTTTTGGTCTCTGGGAGAGCACCTTTTTCATTGGACAACTTGGCCCGTGTTCAGTTGCAAATGCACTGGCGAAATCGCACATCTGCTGCAGCAACAGACAAGCACACCAGCATACGGCAGCATCTTGTCTCACGCATAGGCTGTACGGGCAGAGGTCAAAAAAGATGGACTCTGCTTACTTTTCTCTAATCTCCTCGCTTTTAGCTGCGCGCATTCCGACTCTACCTGCTTCCCTTCTCCACATGCAGACCTAAGCACGCTTTTTGGGGGACGGGGAGCATGTAGGTCCACTCTCCACCCGTAGTTATTCTGCAGTCTGCTGGATTGCTGTTAGGCAGGAGGACAGGAGGATGAGACTAGATTTAATTTAAGTGGTTTGGCTGGCCCAGACACAAACAGCGCTTCTTCTTCCAGAAAAAAAAAGAAGGGGCTGCCGATCAGTCAGCGCGATAGCACTGACAAGCTGACATCGGAAGCGGAGACAGAGGACAGCAAGTGGTGGAAGAGCGTGAGTAAGAGATGCATCCACATCTTCTGGTTTTGATCCAGATATGTGTTTTTTTTGACTCGGAGCAAGCAAGCACATCAAGCATCATCACATGTGCAGTCAGTCCTTTTTTTCCAAACCCAAAAACCTGGGATCCAGCAAACAAACAAAGGCCTAGTCAGACCATTATATCAGCCCCTTTGGCGGCTGGTTCCTTCCAAAATTGTCTATTTTTTGGTTTGCTTTTGAGTTTGCAAAGAATGTCGGCAAAGCGAGTTCCAGATTTCCTTTTGATTCCTCACGCCCCCTTTTGACTGCGAATCACAGGCAAGGGATACACGAAGACCAAATCCAGAAACACAGAATCACTTCTTGCCCATGCAGCCCAATGCTCTCTTTTGTCTGCAACCCACGCTGGCGGACTTGATTCGGAAATGGGTTTGCACTCAGAAAACGCTATCGGCGTGTAACGTTGCAGCCGCCCAACACGTGTGCAATCAACGCAAGTGTCGGCTCAGAACCTTCTTCGTTGGGCGTGTTACGTTGATCCAGCATATTCGGTTTTTTCTCTTCAATCGCCAGCCAACTTGGCCCTTGCAACACAATACGCTCGTGCCATGGTCTTGCAGAGAACTAAATCCACCCTCCCCCAGCCACGCAGGCCACATATCCAGCCCTTTGTTTTATTCCTCTCCGCACATATATACGGCACATGCTGCGTGTTTCAGTTGCAGACAGCAACAGCACCATCCCATGCGTTGTCACTAGCGAAGAAGCAGCGTCAAATGCGGCGAGAGGCGGAGAAAAAGAGCAGAAAAAGGCTAAATGCTAGATAGAGTGAACGTGTAATAATGGGTACAGCCCCTGCAATGTGCGTCATAACGCATGCTTGCTAATGACGATGACATACTGGGGCTTTCTTTGGCTCTCTTCCCCACGCGCACACTTTTCTCTCTCTTTTTTTCCACAGGAGTCTGATTTACACTATTTTTATTTTAACTCTATACTTTTCCTCATTTGCATTGTAAAAAAGAAAGAAAATGGCCTTCCCATTGCCGCTCTCGCCACCCTCCAACACCAGCACGCTAGCAGCCAGCACAACAGCCAGCGCCAGCACACATCCCGCGTTAATATCCTCAGCACGTAGCATGGCAGCAGACAAGCAAAGCGGCGACCGGCATGCACCGGTGGCACAGGACACCACAGTGCTGATGCGCACGACGCGGAGCGGAGCGGCCCGCAGACTGACGGCGGGGGAGAACGTGGTGTGCGGGGCGATGGCGGGACTCGTGTCGCGAGCAGTGGTGTCGCCGTTCGACGTGGTCAAGATCACGCTGCAGCTGCAGACCACGCAGACACAGACACAGAGGCAGCGCGGCGGAGCAATCAGGTGTCTGCGCTCGATCGTGCACAAGGAGGGCGTGCGCGGACTGTTCAAGGGCAACGTGTCGGCAGAGCTCCTGTACCTCGGGTACGGCGCGGCGCAGTTCCTTGCGTTTGGCGCACTGGAGTCGGCGCTGGCAAGGACCGGCGTGCTGCCGTCAAAGTCGCGGACGTTCGTGTGCGGCGCACTAGCCGGCGGCATCGCAACGTCGGCCACGTATCCGCTCGACCTGCTGCGCACACGGTTTGTTGCGCAGGGCATCGGCGCCGCCAGCCGCGTGCACAAGTCCATTGCCGGCGCTGTGGTCCAGATCCTCCGCGACGACGGGCCGCGCGGACTCTACCGCGGACTGTGGCCAGCGTGTCTGCAGATCATGCCGTACATGGGGATCATGTTTGCCAGCTACGATGTGCTGGGCTCTGCGTACAAGCGGATGCGCGCGACGGTTGTGACGTCGCACGGCGTGGTTGCCCGCACCGTCGACTCGATGCAGGACGCTCTTATTGGCGGCTCGGCGGCCGTTGTCAGTAAGTGCTGCGTCTACCCGCTTGATCTGGCCCGAAAGCGCCTGCAGATCCAGGGTCCCCGCCTCAGCAGCTACGCACAGGGCGCGGTTCCCCGGTACACGGGTCTTGCCAATGCGCTAGTCTCTATCGTCCGCAGCGAGGGTCCGCGTGCGCTCTTCCGCGGCCTGACGCCGTCCCTTATAAAGGCAGCGCCTGCTTCAGCCACCGTATTCTTTGTGTATGGCCAGACAAGGGACCTGGTCCTGTCCTTGCGGTCCGAGTGATCTCTGCTGGGAACCCAGTGCTTGTACAGTTTATCTCTCGCTGAAAAGAAAAGAAAAGAAAATGCTAGAATAACAGACAGACAGTCATTTAAGTGTGTGTGTGTGTGTGGAATGTATTGGACAATATAGACTTTTGAACAGGACGCTCAATTGCAGAGTGAAATATAGATATAAGATATATTGCGTGTACGTGGTACGTACACAAGAGATCGGGCTTAGTCCTTTAGGAGATGCGCCAGATCATCGTCGTCATCGTCGTCATCAATCTGGAAATCCATCTCCTTTGTGCGGGGGCCAGACGGCGGGTTCTTGGAACCACCACTACCAGAAGAAGCAGCAGCAGAGAAAGAAGAGCCAACACCTGCTCCCTTTGCTGCTGCAGCGCCGTTGGGCTTTGCGTCGTCGTCGTCCTTGATCTCGCCAAGCAGCTGGTCGACCTCGTTGAGAAGATCCTCGTACGGGTCCTGGTGCGGCGGCGGCGGCGGCTGCGCACTAACTGCTCCGCCATCAGCTCCACCGCTGTCGCTGTGAGACTCGCTATCTGAGCGGCTGCGGTTCCCATCGCCATTGCTGAGATCCACCGGTGGCTCCTTCGGGCCAAGCGATACGCTAGACATCCGCGTGACAACGACTTCAGGCCCCTCAGGAACGCCACCAGCAAACGCAGGATGGTTTGCAGGGCCTTCAGACGGAGACGACACGGAGGGGGGCGAGGCAGCCGCCGCCGCCGCCGCAGCCAATGCCGCGTTGCGCACAATGGGCGTCAGCACCTGCTGGTCGACGAACTGGCTGCCCAGCGCAATGGTCTGCGCAACACGAGCCGACATGCCCTCGGCAACCGACCGTCCACCCGCCAGCAGTCGCGCCGACGCAACCGCCGCCGCTGCCGATACTGCGGCAGACGCCTCGCTGCCGCGCAGTCCGAGCGGCGACGACGGAAGGTGCGTGGAGATCGCGCGCAGCGGGTTGGCCAGCTCCACGCCGTCGGTGAAGCGGAACGACACCGGAACCATGTCGGAGAAAAAGCGCTCCAGAACCTCGTCCTCCAGCACCACCACGCGGAACATGTTCCTCGCCAGCGTAAAGTCCTTACCGCCACCACTACGAGCATTACTGCCACCTGCCTCCAGCTCCTTCTCCTTCTCCTTCTCCTTCTCGCCGTACGCTACGGCACGACGCAGAAACTCGGACACCGAGCGCAGCAGCTGCTCCTCATTGGTGATGTCGGTGTTCTCGGCCAGCAGGCTGCCACGCCCGGTCTCGACGTCCTCGCCATGGCCGATGTACAGAATGGCCTCGGACAGCTGGAACATCTCCTGCCGGCTGATCGAAATGCCCGGCCGCCCCACCGCATACATGTCAAAGAACAGGTCCATGCGCGTGAGCAAATCGGTGTTGACTATCCGGCCCAGAGCCACCACGCACTGCTGGAACGACACGCGCAGGTCCTCGATAGGCGTCACCACCGGAGTATGGTCCTCCTCCTCGGCCGTCTCCGCATCAGCAACAGCATCCGCATTAGTGTCAGTCTCCGCCTTTGCATCGTCCTTTGAGCTGGCCTCTGCCTCTGCCATCGTCGTCGTCGCAGACTCGTCCGCATCCACAGACACGCTGGACTTTTGCGACGCGCCAGACGCCAGCCGCTCGCTGTCAGCCAGCACGTCCTGCATATTGATCCTGCGCTTTGGCGGCTCGATGGCGCTGGCGTATCTAAACAGGGACGCGATGAACCAACCGGGGTTCTGCAGACTAGCCGCGATCTCGTTGGCAATATCGTCGCGTCTCGCGCTGCTGGGTTCCTCGCCTGCGGGTCTCGCATCGGCGGGCTTCACGTCGGCGATCGTTACGTTGCGGTGGCTGCGGATCCGATCCTTGGCCTCCTTCATCTGCACCCGCATCCACGACGATATCTCGTACATAAACCGCGCAAACCCGTAGATGTCCAGCTTGATCTTCTCCGACGACTCGCCACCAACAGCGGCCTCTGCAGAACCATTACTGCCACCTCCTGGTGTGCCCTCTCGGGCGCCCCCGCTGCGCGTGTAGAACAGAACCGAGTAGTACCGCTCGTAGAGCAGCGACAGCTGCTCCTTGGTGAACCCGCTGGCATCAATGACGTTGCGCAGGAACGTGCGCTTCGCAAACGCCTCGACAGAGTGCACGATACGAAGCTGGTGCGACCTGCGCAGCTCCACGATACGCGCATGCGTGATGCTGGGGAAGTCGCTGTAGGCCACGTACAGCAGCTCGTGGAACTTTGTGACCTGGCGGGCGCGCTTGTTCTTCGAGTCCGGGTACGCCGACTCGCCCAGCGTGGCGTAGTACTCCTTCAGCGTAAACATAAATGTGCCGTCGTCGGTGGCCTCCAGGATTGCGCCGCCGTTGATCTTGAGGATCGCCAGCCCGATCTGGAACAGGATGCGAGGCCCCTCCAGGAAGAAGCAGTCCATGACACGCAGCGCGTACACCAGGGGCATCGAGTTGACAAACAGGGTAAGGAACCACGGCAAACAAGCGATAGACAGCTGGATATCGTTCCTCTTAAGCGCACTGGCCAGCATCGGCATCGTGTCCTCGACGAGGCTCTGGAATATCGACTGGTCGAGCGATGCGCCGTACATCGACGGGCTGTAGTACCCGGGCACCAGACGGTCGCACATCACGGACAGGGTCCAGAACACCTGCTCCTCCGTCATGTAGATCAGCATCGTTGACGCAACAATGTTCATCGCCTGGCAGTACCCGAGCTCCGAGTCACGCAGCGAGTACGCATTGAGCACGCGGCGCAGCGCATCGATTCCCTCTGGAGACTGATACCCAGGGTACTCGGGCAACGACCGGTTCAGATCCTTCTCGATCTCATCGGCACACGGGCCAGGTGAATCAAGATAGTCGTTGATGTACTGCTCATACACCCCGCGGTTCTGGAACCGCAGGTACATTGCGCCCGAACACAGCTCCCAAATCTCCCCACGCATGCTGCTCGGCAGCCCAACGCGGACCAGCCTGTCGAACTCTGACCGCCGAATGATCGTCAGGTTCCGCCCGTACTCCTTCATGTACCGCACCCAGTACCGCCGCTTCGCCTTTTCCTTCAGCACCTTTGCGTTTCCCGGAAACCCAAACGTCTTTCCCAAGCAGTCAACGCCCTCGCTGTCATCCTTTTCGCCGGACGCCCCCTCTTGTAGCAGCCGCTCGCTAGCACACGTCTTGCAAAAGGCCTTTAGCGTGTACCGAGAAAGCGCCGTATGGTTGGCCTTGGCAAACTTCTGCTCCTCGACCATGGCCTTGAGCTGACCACGCAGTGCGTCGCACCACCGGTTGCACTCGCCGCTGTCCAGGGGGGCCTTGAACGAGATCCCCATCTGGTGCCACACGGTGATCACCAGCTCATAGCAGGACGCGCCGTAACTGTCGGTGCCGTTGAGTCGCTCGATCCGTCGAACCGCCGCCATCGGCAGAATAATACGACACCCGCGGTAGTCCCGCGACATGTAGCACACAAACGATGTGGATAGGTACAGCTTGCCCGTATACACGTTCAGCACGCCAGGCACCGCCATGCTCGCTGTCTCGATCACTGCGATTAGCGATTCGCCGTACGGGAGCCCAAACTCGCCCCGGAACTCCTCGTCCTTGCGCTGCCTTGCAATCTGCTCGGCAAGCGACCCGCCGGCCCTCGCACTAGGCGGAGCCGGGCTCGGCGGGGGTCGCATGGCGTTGGCGTCTGGGTTGGCCGAGCTCGCAACGCTTGGGCTGCGATGGTGGCTGTAGCTGTAGCGGTGGTTGGACCGTGCGCTTGCTGGCTGGTGCTGCGTGGTAGCATACTCGGAGTTGAGCAGCACGCGCTTCATGGTGTTGGCCGTCAGCTGGGACAGCATATCGAACGTCTCGTCGCGGTGGAACAGGTTGGAAAACGTGTAGCTGCTGCCGTCCTTGGTCACCACCTCGATGGAATCATCGCGGGCCCCGCCCATCGACCGCGCCTTGCCCAGATCCTTGATATCGCGGAGCTGGAACATGATCTTCTTCTCCAGTCCAAATATGTACGAGTAGAAGCAAAAGTAGTTCTCGCTCAGATACAGCCACCCCTGGTGCAGCATAAAGTTCTTATAAAGCGCACACGAATAGTACGTCACAAGCGTCTCCGTCCGGCCTACATTAAACGTTTGTCTGAACGTAGTCGCCGCCGCACGCATCTGTCGGTCGGTACTGTAGTCCGGCCCATCCTCCATCGATACGAGGAACCGGATCTTGGTCACCACAAAATCAGTCCGCTCAATCGGGTCATCGAGGTCGGTGACCACGGGCATGATATTGTCCGCCAGCCACCGCCAATCCGCCTCTATTTCCTCCTTCGTTTCCCCTGCGCCCAAGAGTATGTACCTCGTTGACGAGTCCTCAGGCCTGAACACCACCCGGTACGGCGGCGGCTTCGTCTCCAGCACGTTTTGAATCGTTGCGAGCACGTTTCGCATAAACGCCCCGCCGCTGCTGCCTGTGGATATCGACTGTTGCAGAACAAAGCTTCCTGTGGTCTTTACATCGTCCCAGAACGCACTCTGCTCGGCCGGCGCTGGCAGTACAAACATTCTGCCAGTCCTCTTCTTTTAATTTATCTCTTCTGCCCAGCAATTAAGAAATAAAAACTGTGTAAGGTGAAATTACTGCAAGAATAAAATGGCAATTTGTTTGATTGTGACTTGATAAAGACCGCAAACCAAATGGGCAGAAAGAGAAGAAAAAGAGAAGAAAAAAAGCAAAAAATGTGTGGGCAACAATTCTTTATGCGTTTCAACCACTCTGGGGAAGTTGTGTGCGCATTAAACAGCAGAACTATGCGAATCGCTTGCATTGTAAGTAACCTGGCTGTTAGCGGATTATTTGGTGTTGATTTTTCACTACATAGGACAGACACAAAGGGAAACCAAACAAGAACCCACAGTGTTCGTTCCTTTTTAATAGCTTGCTTTACCTTTACAGAGAAACCATTAAGTGAAAGTACAGTGATGCATGCTGTAAGAACGTTTTTGTGCTTTTAGCTATTTCAACTACCACTTTTCATGTAAATTAATATTGTTGCATATCCCTAGTCAAGGGCCATTAATAAGAATATCACCTATTCTATGCAACTATTACTTTACAAAATTATGTGTTAATGGGAAATTTAAGTATTTGGGCTGCCTTTTGTGGAAAATTTCTC
>JANBOK010000278.1:0-17905 GCA_027595805.1 Coemansia sp. Benny D160-2 | reverse complement strand
AGGAAGGGAGTGAGAGTGGTTTGTTTACTCGGCCAACCGTGCAGGCGATGCGGCAGTGGTAGCGTAGGTCTTCTTTGAGCTCCAGCCGTACCAGAAGATTGTGGCAAAGCCTACAAGCGCAGAGAGGACGCAGCCAGCCATTGCGCCGCGCGCTTTGCGGGTCCAGTGAATTGGATACGGAAAGGGACCATCGGGAGCGCCCTCTAGATCAAAGCCCGAGCGGCCTGCAGCGTTTCCTTCGGTTGGAATAGAAGCCTGAGCGCAGTGATCAAAGATCTGTTGCGGAACACTAAGCCTTTTCTGCATGACGTCGGGCGCCTCGAGAATCACCATAGCCAGTCCGCCCTCGATATGCCATTCAATGTGGCAATGAAAGAACCAGGCGCCTGGGTTGTCAGCGCGGAACCGCAGAATGACATACTCCATGCTTGGAATGGTGACGGTGTCGCGCTGCATTGGCGGCGATGTCGGGCGCGGATTGTACGAAGCGTCGTATGGCGCCGGACCACGCTCGATCATCTGGAAGTGGTGGCCATGCAGGTGGAAAGGGTGCGTGCCGGCGTCGTAGTTGTTGACAATAAGCTGCACATCCTGCATGTGCTGGACCACACGCGCGTTGGTCTGCGGACCGTAGACCGTTGCATTCAGAGCGTCGGCGCCTGTTGTCAGCGCCGTCATCATCACTGGCACTCGCGGCGCAACGTATGTGATGTTGTTGAATGTGCCGTGGTTCAGTGCGTCAGTGTACTGGTTGAAGAACACATCTAGCTGGAAGCTGACGTCGAATCCAAGCGCTGCCGCCTTCTTGCGTGGCACCAGATCAATGTCGCTGAACGGCGACCAATCAACAGAGTCGTCGCGCTTGAGCGGCGCATCCGCCGAGTATTCCACAATTCCCGTTGAGTTGTAGTTGAGCCCTTCTGGGATGCTGTCAAACATGTCGGTATCCATATCGGCGTGGAACACAAAGTTGCTGTCTGTTTCATTGTGCGCTGTGACAAGAATCGATGTGCGCTGAGCGGCAGACAGAATAACATTGCCGACAGTTTGCTCCTCGGTGTCGAATCCGTCGACCTCGATGACGCGCATCGTGTGGCCCTCGATGGAGAAGTGGAACATTGACAGCGCCGACATGTTGATCAGTCGGATACGATACGTCTTGCCCGCCTCAAACGCCAGCTTCTTCTGCGTATCGCCGCCCACGCCGCCAATCAATGCTCCACTGGGTACCGGCTCTGCGCCGCCCGGGTTCTTCCAGCTCAGGAACTGCTTCAGCAGCGCCGCCGCCTGATCGTGGTACCAGTCTTCCAGCGTCAGCACTATCTCTTCGTCGTACTTGTACGGCTCATCAGGGTCGTGCAGGATCACTGGTGCGCGGATTCCGTCCACGTACTGTGCGCTGTAGTGCGAGTGGATCCAGTACGTGCCGGTCTGCTGGACTGGAATCCGGTACGTAAAGTTGGCTCCCGGCGGAATCCCGCACTGCGTCACCATAAATGGTCCGTCGTAGTAGTTGGTTCCGTTTTGGTACAGTCCGTGCGAGTGCAGCGTTGTTGGCGTGTTCAGAGAGTTGCGGATTTCCAGCACCAGCGTGTCGTTGAGCGATGCATGGATCTCTGGTACCGGCCACACGCCGTTGACACCAATCACTTGCCGCTCCATTTTTCCGTCGGGATTCGCTGTCACGTATCCAATGTCCCAGTAGTATGTAACATCCTTGGCCATTACTGCTGCTGCCAGCAGGCCTGTAGCCAGCGTCCTAATAAGCCCAGCCACCATCTCTCGCTTCTTGGTTGCTTGGAAGACAGAAACTTCTAGTTGTTATTGTATTGGGAAACAAAAGCGCCGCTGCGATGGAATACTGGAGAGAAAATGAGAGAAAAAAAAGGATGACAATGATAACAGATAAAAGTGAGCGAGTGCCAAAGTGTTAAATACTTTACCTAGCATTTATATTGTTCGGAACGAAAAACTGGGGACAGCAGACTAGCCGCACTCTTTTTATTTTTGGTTTTGTATGTTTCTCTGGTATCGCCCCCCATTTTCCGTCAACGCTAGTAAATTACTTTTCTATTCTCCCTCTCTCCCCGTCCAGCCAAGTGAGGAACCCTCCGGTGGAGTAGAAAAATAAATAAGACTCAAGCAACACGCAGAGCTTATTTTCCCTCATTGTTTACGCTTGCCCGATGCGCAATTTCGAGTAAAAAAAGCGCAGAAATGTCAGTAAGCCAGTATTTTCCCTCCTTCCCCAAAACAAAAAACCCAAGTATCCCACTTTAGCCGGCGACGGTAATTCCGACCCTTCTTCCTCTATTGCAATTGAAATAATTGAAGCAAGTCGAATGCAACTGCATCAGGAACAATCTCCATAGAACAAACGCTTTGACACCCGCAAACCTCTCGCCCCCAAAACTCTGTTCCTTTTGGAAACTGAAATAACAAGCACATAAATAAGCAAAAGTGATTGCCCCCATCAGCCTTTATCTGATGGACTTTTTATTCTTCTCACTCTTCCTCACTCGGCCCCCTATCCTTCGATCGGGAGACCCGAGAAAGAGTGCAACTGATAAAAAGAAAAAACTGTTGTTTCGAACAGATAAGGCCATGCAGGTAGCCAATCGAATCATGTGAAGCCTAGCGTATGGTCATTCATTAGCTGACGAAGGGGAAGCAGAAATTAAAATTTTTTTACTTTCTAACCAGAACATTCTGTTGCTGACATTAACGCTGAAACGTTTTGCCCATTCGGCAACTCCGATAGCTAAAAACTAATTTTTATTCCTCACATGCTGACGGAGAGAAAGAGAGAGGGAATATGGCAATTGCCGCGCATTGTCGTTGCTGTTGTGGTTGTCGTTGCTGTCTTTGCTTTGCTGGAGCGAAAACCAAAGGCATTAAACCCATTTAGCAAAAGGGAAAAAGAAGGTTATTCCCTGTTACCAGCAACAGCATCAAAAAAACAGCAAACCACTTTTTTTCTGCTGTTCATCCATTCTTCAATATATATATATATATAAAGTGTATACATTTTTAACTAGCTATTTCTCTCCCTCTCTCTTTCGTTGTTTTTCTCCCTACTCTTGCCATTGCCAACCCTTCCTCACATAGCAATAATATTACGGGTAAGAACAACAGTGCGCTCTTACATCTAGTCCAAAACCGACAATGGCAAACAACGTCTTCAATGTTGCAATCTTTTTCATCCTGTTCCGCGAAACCATCGAGGCAGCCGTAATTGTCTCTGTGCTTCTCTCGTTCTGCAAACAGATGTTTGCACACGACGCACAGACATACAAGCGAGCGCGCAAGCAGATCTGGATTGGCTCACTAGTAGGGTTCTCGGTGTGTCTAGCAATCGGCGTCATATTCATCGCCATCTTCTACACGCTAGCCAACGACTTGTGGGCAAAAGCAGAGAATCTCTGGGAAGGAATCTTTTGTCTTATAGCAACGGTTATGATCACAGTCATGGGCATTGGGATGCTGCGCGCTGGTCGGATGCAAGACAAGTGGCGGGACAAGCTGGCAGCTGCAATGGAGGAGCGGTCCGAACGGCGCGGCTGGCGCAAATGGTTTGACTTTAAGATATTCGGCAAAAAGTACTTGTTCTTCCATCTTCCGTTCCTAACAGTCTTGCGTGAAGGACTGGAGGCCGTCGTGTTTGTTGGCGGCGTGTCGCTTGGCATCAAGGCAAAATCAATTCCGCTCCCCGTGATCATTGGTATTCTGTGCGGCTGTATCATCGGATTCATCATGTACCGTAGCGGCAACGCAATGTCGTTCCATTGGTTCTTTGTGGTGATGACGTGCTTCCTGTATCTGATCTCCGCCGGTCTGATGTCGCGTGCCGTGTGGTTCTTTGAGATGCATGGGTTTGCAAAGTACGCTGGCGCTGATCCCGACAAGTCCGGCATCATTGATATACGCCATAACGTCTGGGCCCTGAATTACGGTAACCCTGAGGCCAACGATGACTCCGGCTGGGGCATCTTTAATGCCGTGCTTGGCTGGCAGAATATTGCCACATATGGCTCCGTCATCTCGTACTGTCTCTACTGGGCCGTTTTGTCCATCTTCTTGGTTGTGTTGCGGATCAGAGAGATCAAGCACGATCGCATGAAGATTGTTCCTAATTGCGATCTAGATGATCCGCAGATTGCTCAAAAGGAGGATGCGGATTCAGACAAAGTCTATCCAAAGGCGACTGTTGCTGCGGCTACGACCTTGCATAGTCCGCTGGAATGAAAAAAGAAAAAGAAAAAACAATGAGAAATGGTGTTCTTAATTTCCACTTCTTTTATTTCAGCCATTTCATTGTTTGTTCAATTGATGTCGTGTCTTTTTTATCATACCCTTTCAGTGAGAAAAAAAAAGGAAGAGCAAAGGAATGAAATAGAAATAGAGTTGGCAAAAGAAAAGAAATCCACTCGTTGTTTTTTCTTTTGGCTTGCTTACATGCATGTCAAAAACAAGAGCCTGTGAAAAAATGCGTCAAAAAGCGTAAATTCCCATTTCATCCAGGGTTTTTTAACTTTTGTTAAGTGTATGCCCATATGCGGATGAAATAAATAGATGTTTGATTCTTATGCCCTTTTCTCTTTTTTTCTTACAATTGTCATTATTCTCTCTTTTCTATTCTATATACGCTGTCTTTTTATCATTGTTGTTTCCCCTTTTCGATACTTTCTCGTTTACGCTATCGACTATGATGAACGCAATTGTCGGATACTGCCAACTGGCTCCTATCATAGCTGATGTTTTGGTTCTGTGTGTCGGGGGTTGGCTGTGCTTATTCCATACACCGGCTGGACGCCGGATGCGCCTTCCATTGGCCACGCAATGGATTATGACTATTCTGTCAGCTATAACTGTAAATAATCTCAGCCTTAATTTACCTTTGGCTAAAGACCAATCGTCTGATTACAGCAACACATACTTGCAATGGATCCAGCTCTTCCGTCTGATGGCACTGGTGGTGGTTGGGTTTATTAGAATGCACCAACACGAGCACGTCGCCTGGATTCCAAGATATGCAGCAATTGCATTTAGTGCAACACATGCGTTTAGTACTACGGCAATCAGCGTGTTATCTACGGAACACATCTCCATTGTAGCTGCAACAGCAATTGCACTGCTGCATGTCGCTCTAATTATAGTAGGCTTATCCATGCAAGAGCTAGAATTGCTGCAACAGACGTTGAAGGACGCGTTTTATATTGATGCGCTGACCCTGACGCGATATGCCTACAGGAACAAGGCAGTTAGCGCTGAATGGGCCAACGCCCCACGACTGCTTTTGGATGCTTGGCCACGCATGTGTGCCCGATACACCGCACAGGGCACCGCCAGTGAGTTTGTCTACAACCCAGGAAAAAGATTCTTTGTTCTCAGAGCAATTGCTCGAATGGCAGCGTTTCCGTACATTCCGATTTTTCTAGCCGAACAAGCAATCAACGCAGCCGCACACACGAATTTAGTAATGTCTGGAAAAATTCTGGCTGCGCTCGACGAGTCTGATCCAACCAAATCACCAACGGCAGTTCGTGTTTTTGGTTACATAGTTATTGCCGCATGTGCACACGTTGTAGAAAAACAGTCGGTGAGGATGCGCAATTGGCGCAAGGACGAACAATCGAGGATTGCAGACACGATTGAGCGCGTGATATTACGAAAACCACTCCAACATGCAGCGCTCCATAACGAGCACATGTACCGGTACTCTAATTTCCACCCTTTGGAGCTGACTCAAGCGGTGTTTGACGTGCTTGGCCATGTCTCGGACGCAATTAGGGCTGCAACATCGGTTATCATGGTTGCGCATTCGATGGGTGGAGACCGAACAATTGCTGGATGGGCTGTGCTAGGTACAATTGCCTTGTGCTTGGCCACACGCGTTGCGCGTGTTGCTGTGGACTGGGCAACAAGCAGACGGATTGTGCTGCAGTCATATGACCATATTGAAGAGATATGTGCATCGATTACGTCTATAAAGCTCTACGCTTGGGAAAGCAAATACATCCAGTGGGCAAATACGTACTACGACGACGATGACGACGATGCGGTTTATTCTCGTTTAGTACGGGTGGTGCGCAAGCTGTCAAAGGTTGTGTTTGATGTCTTTAACAGCACAATGCCCCATCTGATTACGTTGGTTGCTGTGCAGTCGTTCTTTACTTCACAGCCACAGAAGCTGCCAATGTCCAATGCTGAGCTCTTAAAAACAAAGTCACAGCTGCATCTTTTGGTAGAACAAGTCATTGGCCTGTTCAAGTCTGCCATCCATTGGCAGAACGTTCGCGAGTCTAACAGGATTGTCGAGTTTTGTCTGAATCCACAGACAAACCACACTGTCTCTGCAAAGGAGCATTCTACCGCAGAGTTTGCCGTCGAGTTGGACGACTGCAACCTTACCTGGGGCGGTGACGCGCCAATTCTGCACAATGTTTCTTTGCGGATTGCACATGGGCAAATGGCTATGGTTACCGGGCCAGTTGGACAGGGAAAGTCCTCGCTTTTGTGTGCAATTGCACGCGAAATGGAGGTTTCCCGAGGCACCGGGTACTCGTCGGGCCGTGTAGTTCACGTACCACAGCGTGGGTTTATTATGAGTGGGAGAACCATACGAGACAATATTACATTTGGCAGCGAGTACAACCAAGAAAGATACAAGAAAGTAACGGATGCTTGTGCGCTGGGCTTGGATTTTGCGCTCTTGGCAAATGGTGATCTGACAACAGTAGGCGACCGTGGAGCAACTGTTTCTGGTGGCCAGAATGCGCGTATTGTGCTTGCGCGGTCATTGTATACTGACGCGGACACATATCTTCTAGATGACACCCTGGCTGCTGTTGACCCTATGGTTGCACGGTACTTGCTAGATCGTGTGCTGTTGGGCCCTGATGCCCTGCTTTTAAACAAGACCCGTATTCTAGTTACTAGTACTGAAACTGTGTTGCCATTTGCTGATTTGGTTATACGTGTTGCTGATGGCCAGATTAAAACAACAGTCTCTCAAACGCCTAAACCCTTTAAACCACATTCTCCATACGACGCACACCCATCACCGCATCTGAGACACTCTTCCTTTACTACAAAGCCAGAACCAAAGACTGGATCAACGTCAAGCAAACGGCAGAACATTCAGAAAGCAGATGTTGCATCGCCAACTTCAAAATCAAACAACTTTATGTATTACTTTCGCATATGCGGATGGACTGTAATCAGTTTGGCGGCGACTCTGGCAATAATAGATGGGTTTGCATGGAGCTATGTGCAGCGCAAACTGCGTGATATTCTGACCGAAAGCCGAAACCAAACACAGTGCAAAAGTGCACAAAGAGAGGCAATAATCCGGTACCTACAGATTGATTATGCGGCAACAACAACCCGGATGTCTTTAATTCATTTGGAGACACTGATGGGAACCTATATAACCAGGAGATACTGTGCACCCCACATCAACGCAGAGTTTATCCGTGGCATAGTGCACTCGCCGCTGTCGTTTTTCAACAGCACGCCAGAGCCAATGATTGCCACGGCGTTCTACAGCTCAACAGCAATGATTCGCGGCACTCTGCCGTACTTTTTAAAGCTTGAGCTAATGAATGTCGTGTCTCTATTGGCAGCATTGTATAGGGTTTGGACAACGATTCCTTTGGTTGCAGTGTTTGTGGTCCCTGTCGTGGTCTACAGCAATGCACTAATAGACAGTGTGTTCCTACCTGTCCAGCTGACAGTCAGTGAGGCCGGTATTATTATTCGCACACGCATGTTGCAAGCCTGGCAGACTGTTGTCAACGGAGCACATGCAATCCGGGGTCTTGGTCGTGATGAGCATTTTATGGAACAGCTGATGAAGGATTCGGATGTTTCTGTCAAGCACTCGCACATTACAATGTCGACAAGTGCGCTGTGCGACACAATGCGCTGCATTATGCGTGAGGCGATAAAGGTTATGGTTATTATGGCGTTTTTTGTCTTTAGGCATGCACGCGGGCTGGAAGCAACGTTAGGGTCTGCACATGCTGTAGACTTTATCAATAGCTCCTCAAAGCTGATATACGCGGTTGAAACGGTTGCCAAGATCAAACAGCGGCTGGTTGATTATTCAAGCCACATTCGCAGCTACAGGCAGTTTGCAGATCTTCCGAGCGAGAGAGACAGTTCAAAGAAGAAAAAGTCCGGTGCCTTGTTGCCTGTGCCTGAGCAATGGCCCGACCAAGGGGCCATTCGGTTTGCTGGTTACAGTATGCGATATAACGAGCAGGCACAACGCGCATTGGACAACATTACGCTGGACATCCAGCCAGGCGAGAAGATTGGCGTAGTCGGCAGAACTGGAGCAGGCAAGTCGTCGCTGGCCAAAGCGCTTTTCCGACTGGTTGAAGGGGAAGCCGGAAGTATCCAGATTGACGGAATTGATATTTCAGAAATTGAGCTAAGCGAGTTGCGATCGAGACTGGCGATTATTCCTCAAGACCCAGCGCTGTTCTATGGATCAGTGCGCGACAACTTGGATCCCTTGCACCAGCACACGGTTGAGGACATTTGGGCAGCCATTATCAAGGCCCAGCTGGTTGATCTGATCAACAGAAAGGAGGTTACGGAGCTGGGAAAGGTGGTCGTTCAAGAGGCCCAACACCTGGAAACCCCATCAAGTGCTTTGTCGCTTTCTTCGGTTGGCCATGAGCGCGAGCGTAGGCAGCGTTCGGTGGCAGGACCACACAAGTGCTGGCGCCGGATTCGTGTTGACTCAAGATCTCCAGTGCTACGCAGTGGCCTTGGCAAGTGGATTGAGTTTGAGGGCCGCAACTTTAGCATTGGACAGCGGCAGCTGGTTAGTCTGTGCCGTGCACTGCTCCGTTCGCGCAAGATCCTAGTACTTGATGAAGCAACGGCAAATGTTGATCCATACACGGATCGGATTATGCACGCGGCAATTGGCAACGAGTTCAAGGACAGCACGGTGATTACCATTGCGCATCGTCTGGATACAGTGCTTGGTTCGAGTGACCGCATTGTGGTTATGGATGGCGGAAAGGTCGTACAGGTCGGTAAGCCACAAGCCCTGCTTGCGCAAATGGACGGACCATTTGCACAGCTAGTACATGAGTTTAGTGCAAATACATGACCCTGCTTTTTTCGGTTGTAAGTAGAAGCTTTGTAGATTTTTATTGTTAGAAAGTGTTTTTTGTGCATTGTAGAAATAAAACTTTTAATATAAATAATCCTTGTGAATTGTAACCTTGTGCAATGTCGTTGTGAGCACTTTGATGTGTATATCAGTTTCTTTTTTAACGCCGGCTATATAGTGAAATAGTTGACAATTGTCGTTACAAATTGCAATAAAATGCTAGCAATCTGAATGTAGATGATGCATTATTTTTGTTCTTTGTTTCACAAATAATAGGGAACCGATAGAATGAAAGAAAAAAGAGAAAGGGAGACATAAAGCCTTTGTTAACATTTATGTATTAAAGGTATTGAAATGAAAATGATGGCAATGTTGCATATTTTTAATGTTCATTATTTTCCATTTTGCACATTTTTATCCTGGCCTCTCTCTTTAGCTCTACGCGCTTTTATTTTTACTTTACATTAATTTATTTAAGCCTGTTAGCTATGAACTTGCTTTTTTGCTTTATTCTTTCTTTTCTAGCTGCGCCGTGTCTTTTGGCACCCACTGCTAGTGGCCTAGCTATTCGTGACACCAGCTTGGATTTATCTGCTATTAAGGGCGGTGTGCTCGTCAAAAACGGAAAGCAAACGTCTTGTGAGCTTGGAGTCATTGACAGCACAGCAGCGTTTGTAGCAGCACCCTGTCTTGATTATGTAGGAAACAGCGTTGATAGAAATACTAAATATGATGTTTATTTAGATACAGGTATTGACACCAAGTCTGCCAAGTACACAGTCGAGTCAATAACAGTGCATCCAGAGTACAACTCAACCACTCTTCTTAACCCAGTAGCTGTGCTTCAGTTTAACAATAACAGCTTGGAAAACTGGACAAATTCTATTGCAATTGATAGAAATAACAGCTGGGGCGATATTGTACTGAGTAGACGTGGTTTGACTGACTTGGATGCAATGCAATGGAGCCGAGTATTAACTGTGACCAACCAATATTCTGATGCAGATAAATGTTCATATTATTTGAACCAGCAATACAAAAACGTGACTGACACAAGTGTTATTGAAAATAACTTTAATGATATTTTGTGCTCCAACGCAACAACATATCCGCCATACAGTCAATTAACAAGATGTTCTATCCCATATGGGTCTGTTAGCACGTATATCTCTGGCAAACTCTATGTTGCAGGGATATATGTGTACACTATGATGTCAACAGATCAGAGCAAATGTAGATTATTTGGATTTCAAAGTAGCATTTACGTGGTTTTTGCAGACTACATTGCATTTGCATCCAAAGTGCTTGGCCATCAGATCGGCTACTATCCAAACAGCAACGACATTTCACCTCAGTCAAACTCGGAATACAGCATGAATCAACCTAAAATAATAGCCCAAGGACCGGTAATTACATATGGCGACTTTTATGCAAACCAGACTGAAGCAAGAACGGAAGAGAATGTAGGCAGTTCGACAGATAGCGCAGAACTGACCCAGAGTATATCCGGAGAAAGTGTGGAGACTGAAAGTAACACATATAATGATTACATTGCATTCACAGATTCTGTTTCTAGCGATGGTCTTGTATTCAGCACTGATGCGGATACGCCCAACAGTGAGGATGGCGGTATCTCAAAGGACGATAGCAGTTCGTTGTCAAAGAAAAACATTCTGATCAGTGTATTCTGCGCAATACTTGGAGGACTGGTGCTAGCAGGCATCGTTCTGTACGTGTATGACAGACATAAAAGAAAACAGGAGTGCGCAAACAAGGTGGGTTGCGAGACACAGAGCAACGAGACACAAAATGACAATGGATGGTTCCGCAGCTCAAAGTACAAAATTTACATAAATACATTTCATTCTCCCGATGAAAAGTGAGACAGCATCCAAAACACACAATAAAATTATTTTTAAAATCAATAAATATAGTATATATTAGCAACTGCCAAGCCGAAGATGGTTGGAATTTTTCAAAGTACAGTAATGAGAGAAGCAATAGTCATGAGAATTCCATGCTGGTTGATGTTGAATTCTGATTAGATTAGAAATGGAACGCGTGTAGAAGCTAATCAGCATCTAGCGCTAATTAGCTAGCTTGCAAACAAAGAAATGGATTTGCATAAACATTGGCGGAATTTGCTTGTTTTAAGGTAAACAAAACACCAATAGGTTGCGCAAAACAAAACTCGATTCGCCTTTTACTTATTTGCCTTCTTCTTTTCTCCACCTGGTTGATTATTTATTTATTTACTTATTTGTTTGCACCATCCCAACTCTTCCAAGCATGGCACCTTCGATGAACAGCAACAGGGGACGCGCCAACCCACTGACAAGCAGCGGGGCAATGCCGCCACCAACATCGAGCATCCCGATGCTGGAGAGCGAGGTATCGCTCAGACGGCGGATAGCGGAGAGCGCAGACTACTCGATGTCGTCGCAGGGAGGGATGTCGGAGCTGGCAACGATAAACGAGCCGCGAGCGGAGGCGGCGCGCACGACCAGCCAGGAAGTGCAGGACGAGCGGTCGCGGAGGCTGCGCGACACGCTGGGGATCCAGTCGCGCGAGGGGCGCGCAAAGATACGCGACGAGGCGGCGGAGGCGTTTGGGATTATATTCCAGACGTTCCTCGAGACATTCGAGAACGACGAGCAAGAGCAAGCGGAGCAACAAGCAGGAGAGGCGGAGGAGGATGCACAGTATGGGCGGCGCATCTACATGCAGCAGATCAGCAGGATGCGGCTCGACGAGTGCGCGACTGTCTACTTTGACGTGGGCCACCTGATGCGGTACGACGAGCGCGCGGCGCAGGCGCTGGTTGAGAACTACTTGCGTCTGGAGCCGTACATGCGGCTGGGCGCGCGGCGCGTGTACCGCGCAACGCATGCGGGCGACGGCGTGCCGCGCAGCAAGGACAGCGTTGACGACGACGACGACAGCGTGGCGGTTGGCATCACGGGCCTCCCGGGCGTGCACCGGATCCGCGAGCTGCGCGCCGACAAGATCGGAACGCTGGCGTGTATCAGCGGAACGGTGACGCGCACAAGCGAGGTGCGGCCGGAGCTGGTGAGCGGGATGTTCCGGTGCGGCGAGTGCAACAGCGTGTGCGGGCCCGTGGTGCAGCAGTATGCCTACACGGAGCCCCGGATCTGCGACAACCCGGTTTGCCAGAACCGCACGGCGTGGGCGGTGGCGGCCGACCAGAGCCGGTTCGCCGACTGGCAGCGGGTGCGCGTGCAGGAGAACGCCGCCGAGATCCCGCCCGGCAGCATGCCGCGCACAATGGATGTTGTTGTGCGCGGCGACGCCGTCGAGCGCGTCAAGCCCGGCGACCGCGCGCGCTTCACGGGCGCGCTTGTTGCGGTTCCCGACGTTGCGCCGGGCGCCGAGGCGCGCACGCACCGGCTTGCGTTCATTGCGTGCCACGCGCAGGCCGACGGCGACGGCGACGCCGAGGAGTCGGCGCAGCTGACGCCCGCGGAGCGCGCGGAGCTCGAGAGCGTCGGCGACGGAAGCGACCGCGCAGTCGAGGATCTGGTGCGGTCGATTGCGCCGACGGTGCACGGCCACCTTGACGTGAAGCGCGGGATTCTGCTGCAGCTGCTCGGCGGCGTGCACAAGCGCACCCGCGACGGCCTGCGGCTGCGCGGCGACATCAATGTGTGCGTGGTCGGCGATCCGGGCGTGGCCAAGTCGCAGCTGCTCAAGTACGTGGCCGGGCTGCTGCCGCGCGCGGTGTTTGCGTCGGGGCGCGCGTCGTCGGCGGCCGGACTCACTGCCAGCGTGGTGCGCGATGCCGAGACCGGCGACTTCACAATCGAGGCCGGCGCGCTGCTGCTGGCGGACCACGGCGTGTGCTGCATCGACGAGTTCGACAAGATGGACATCGCCGACCAGGTGGCCATCCACGAGGCCATGGAGCAGCAGACGATCTCGATCGCCAAGGCCGGGATCCACGCCTCGCTCAGCGCGCGCACCTCGATTCTCGCTGCCGCCAACCCCGTCGGCGGCCGCTACGACCGGCGGCTGACGCTGCGCCAGAACGTGGCGATGTCCGCGCCCATCATGTCGCGCTTCGACTTGTTCTTCGTCGTGCTGGACGAGGCCAGCGACGCCGCCGACGCCAACACTGCGCGCCACATCGTCTCCGTCCACCAGCTGCGCGACCGCGCCGTCCAGCCGCCGCTGGCGCCCGCCGCGTTGCGTCGTTTTATTCGCTACGCGCGCGCAATCGACCCTGTTCTGTCCGAGTCCGCTGCGCGGCTGCTGTGGGAGTCGTACCGCAACCTGCGCCAGGACGACGTTGGCGGCAGCGGCGGCGGCGCGCGCAACGCGTCCCGCATCACGGTGCGGCAGCTCGAGTCGCTGATCCGGCTCAGCGAGGCGCTTGCGCGCGCCCACTGCTCGCGCACAATCGAGGTCCCGCATGTGCGCGAGGCTGTGCGGCTGCTGCGCCGCTCGATCGTGCACGTCGAGATGGACGATGTCGATGTCGATGTGCTGGATGGCGCCAACGATACTGAGGAGATCCAGCCAATGGAAACTGCGGATCCGATGCTCCCCCAGTCCCAGTCCCAGACCCAGACTCAGAACCAGCAGGAGCCGGCGCCCAGAAAGAAGGTCACGGTGAAGCGCGAGGACTTTGACCGCATCCGCGCGATGCTTGTGCTGCGTCTTCACGACGCCGAGGAGCAGGCGGCCAACGCCGCCGCGGTGGCTGATACAGAAGCTGAGGCTGGAGCCGAAGCCGACTGCGTCCGCCAGGAGGATCTGATTGAGTGGTACCTGCTGCAGCGCGAGGACGTCATCGAGTCCGAGGAGGAGCTGGCGACCGAGCAGAGCAACGCCAGGGCCGTTCTCAAGTACTTGGTGTCCACCGAGGGCTGCGTCATTGCGCTGCGCGACGCCCCTGCGCTGGGCCCCGCCGGTGGCGAGGCGACTGCTGCCGACGGCGAGAGCGAGGATGCTGACGGTCCCAGGGGCCCGCTCCTCATGCTCCACCCCAACTTTGCGATCGATTCCTGATCGCGATTAGCGCCTGCTGATCCGATTGCGCTGATGGTCCCGCCCACTCCTCTTCCTATTGGCCGGATCTGCGCCTTGATGCTTTTTTTTCTGCTGTTTCGGTCTTTCTAACTTTCGCAATTTTCACTTTCGACTATTCTTATTTCTTTTTTTTTTCCATCCCCAACTGATTATTGTTTTTGAGCTACTGTGATCTGCAAGCTCTTTTAGAGTGAGTTAGTCAACCCGTTTTTTGCTACTCCACTGTGAAGGAGAAAAAAATTACAGAAAACGGTTTATTACCTGTTTCCACCTTGTCTCCTTTGATGTTGGCGTTTGTTTTATCTTCTTTCACATCAACAACAACAGCAGCAGCAACAAAAAGCAGCAGCAGCAGCGCCAGAACAATCAAGGCATTGAAACGGCAAGAGTAACAAAGCAAAACTCTAATGTAAACATTGCCCCCACTCTCAGCTCGTCCCCCCCCCAACAACAACAGTCTTAATAGCGCAGGCAGAAGGCGTAATATCCAAAACAAACACCGTATCTTGTCCCAGCTCCGTGTCCTTCCTCTCCTCCTTTCCTTAATTTTTATTGCGACCGTTTACTACACTTTTTGTTTTCTATTTCGTTTTACCTCTCTCCATTCAGTCAGTCAGTCAGTCAGCTGCTTTTGTTCCAGCACGCTTGTTAATTAATATTTTTCCATTTCGCCACTTCCTCACCAGCAAGGCAGCAAATGGTCCTGAAGCCAATCAGCCGCGCGGTCGTGCCGTCGCCGGTGGACAGCCAGGCAAAGTTCGACGACTTCGTCACGCAATACCTGAACAAATGCGACGACCTGATATCGTACACGCGCCGGTACCCGGTGGTGCGGGAGTCGGAGGCAATGACGGTGCAGAGGCAGAACCGGAATCCGCACGAGGACCACCGGTGGCTGCGGCGAAACGTAGCGATAGCAACGGACGGCAAGCAGGCGGTATCGTACGACGACCTGAAGAGCGTGCTGTTTGTCAACCGCGCAGACCACCTCCCGCGGTGGACGCCGATGATGGCGGGGCTCGAGCGCATCGAGGCCATTGTGCCGAACCTGTGCGATGTCTTCAGATACTCGTTCCGGTCGCAGGGACTGCGTGCGCGCCGCGACTACTGCCAGCTCGTTATCAAGCGCGAGTTCCTGGGCGAGGCGGCCAGGCCGAAGCCCCGCCTCTTCACGCCCTCGGCCAGCATGGCCAACCTGGTGGCGGCGTCAATGCGGTCGCAGTCGTCGATGAATCTGGCCGCCATCCACGGCCACCAGTATGCGCCGGGGTCGCCGGTCGGCTATCCGATGCGCAGCGACAGCTCGCCGGCCAGCCCCACGCTCAGCATCAGCAACGGCATCAACAGCGGCGCCGGCGTCTTCCACAAGGGGCTCAAGAGCGCGCGCAGCGTCGTCGATCTCCACGACCAGACGCAGGCCTACGCAGCGGCATCGCTGCCGCCGCCGCCATTCCTGCCGCCGCAGAACCAGTTCGCCGGCCTCGACAGCCACGGATACAGCGACGCGCGCAGCCTGCACCCCAGCAGCGGCGCTGCCGCTGGCGATGACGGCGATGACGACGATGACGACGATGCGCGGCGCCGGGCGGCCGCTGGCGGAAAGCCCGTGCGGCGGTTCCAGATCGTCAGCATCCCGATGCTGCACCGGAGCTGCACCGCGCAGCGCGGCCACGTGCGCGCGTTCTACGAGTCGTACGAGGAGGTGCGCGAGTACGCCGACGGCCGCGTCGAGTGGATCTGCATCCACCACTCGGACTTCTCGGGCTGGGTCCCCTCGTTCATGTCCGACCGCTCGATCGCCAACGCGTTCCCCAGGGAGGCCGAAGCCCTGCTGCACTACGTGGAGAAGCTCAAGGCAGGGACCGCCACGTGAGCAGCGAGCAGAAATCCGTTGTGTGTGTGTGTTATAAAATAAAGTGATAAAGGGGGTTCGTTAACAAGCTACCAAAGTAAAGAGATGCGGCATTCTGCCCGGCGCTCCGGCGGTCTCAGTAGATGACAAAGTTCGCCTTGGCGTCGCCCGTCAGCGTCACGGTGCAGCCGTTGTCGACGGAGCACACGCCCTTCTCGCACTGGCACTTGCCGCCGGTCGGGAAGTTGCAGGCGCCCGACGCGCACTCGATGCGCACGTTGTAGGTGTCGGCGGCCTTGAAGCCGACGCTCAGATACAGCGGGTTGTACTGGAGGCTGATGTACGTGTTGCCGTCCTTGCTCTGGCCGGCGCCGAAGATGTAGGGTCCCCAGTTGCCAACCGCCTTGGCGGCCGTGCCCCACACGCACTGGGCATCGGTGGATCCGGCCAGGTTGACGTAGAACTGCGACGACGTGCCCAGCCAGTACGAGCTCGGCACAACGTTGAGCGGCGCGGTTCCGCCGTTGCCCTGCGCCACGGTCGGAATCAGCATCGCCTCGTTTCCGGGGTAGATCGTCTGGCAGGCTGACACCGACTGCGCCAGCGTGTTCTTGATGTAGGCGTTGAACATGCCGGGCGCGCAGAACGGCTTGCTCGGATACGGCTTGGTCAGCTTGCCCGACGCATCGGCGAACAGCCCGCCGTTCATCGATCCGGCGCCGTTGTACAGCAGCGCGCTCGGGTCCCACTGCGCCGAGTAGTATCCCGACTCGCAGGCGTACGGACACCACGTGCCCGGCATGCACGCCTGGTTCGGCGACATCGCCCACCCGCCGTTGGTTGATCCGGGCGTGATCGGCACCACCTTGTCCGAATTACCGTAGTTCCACGGGAACCGCACGCCGCCGCTCGGCACATTGAACTTGTTGCCCTGTCCGTCGGGGATCGCGCCGCCGCTCGACGCCTGCTCGTCGCCGCTTCCCGCCTCGTCGGCCGCCGAGCTCGTCGCCGCCGGCTCCTCGTACGCGCTTGTTGTCGGTGCCGCCGGCGTCGTGTACTCGGCCTCCGCCGGCGCCGACGATACCGCTGCTGCCTCTGCCTCGGTGTCGGCCGCCTGCTGCTGCTCGCTGCTGCTGCTGCTCGAGAGCCCCGACGTCAGCGTCTCGCCCGGGCCCTTCACGTAGATGAACAGCGGCTCGCCAAGCACCTCGCTCGCGATCGAGGTCCCCGATGTCGCTGCCACAGCCGCTGCTGCCAGCACTGTCAGGATCGAAAACGCCTTCATCGCTCTATTATGTGCTTGCTTGTAGAAAAACAAAGAAGAGCGGGATAATGGGTCGGGGGTGTGTGATCCCTATGATGAAATCCCGCGTATATATAGAGAAGTAAGGGGGAGTAGACGATGACCTAATAAACTTACGAATTAACAACAATCGGCGTGGTAGCAGAATAATAAATATCAGAAATGTTGGCTGGATATGCTATGTTGCTGAGTATCAGCCTCAACACAATAATAAAAGGGGGTAGGGAAAATCGAAAGAAACGAGAGGTGTTCTTCCATATGATCCCGCTATCCATATATACTTTATATGTGCAGACACTTACCTTCTTGCTTGCTTGCTTTGTTTCTTTTGGACTGACTTGTCACTAATGCGGGAATGTAAACGTGGTGTAGGAGGAGGGGGAGGTGCGGGTGAGTTTGCTCGTGTTTTGCGGATGGTACCCGAAAAAAAACCTTTATTCTTCTGAATCCAAAAACGGTTTATTTCGGAGAAAGGAAGAGGGGATGCTGTCGAGTGGCTGGGACAGGAGTGTAGATAAACAAAAAAAGAGAAAAGGGTATATGAAACGTGGGTAAAGGATGAAGATGA
>JANBOK010000277.1:0-17956 GCA_027595805.1 Coemansia sp. Benny D160-2 | reverse complement strand
CACAACAGCAAAAACAACAGCAACAGCAAACACCGGAGAAGACCCGCCTTTCTTTTCTGCATACCAAACACCAACCTCTACAACTATTAGCAACACGCCCTCCAGCCTGTCGAATCCAAATCGCTTTATCGTCACCAGAACACCGTCGTCAGTGGATTTCCCAGGCGCCTTTACCACAAAGCCCAAGGCAACAGCAGCAGCAGCAGCAGCAGACCAACGCCACGCAGCAGCACTCAACAAGTTTGGCATCTTTCCAAACTCAATGAAGTCAAAGGTTGCAGAGGCGGTTGGCGGCAGTCTGGCAAACGTGGTTGGCGGCGTCTACAGCTTCGTCAACTACGTGAACCCGCTCGCATCGTCGCAAACGCCGGCAGACACGGCGGATGTTCTCCATCAGTCGGCGGCAGAGGCTGAGGCGGCAGTCGAGCGCGCCAATGCGTCGCAGAACTCTGGAGCACACAGCAATACTGGCACCGGCACCGATACGCCGCCAACGCCAGACTCCATCGATGGAGGCAAAGTGCTGACAGGCGTAGACAGCAACAACGACTCGCCTCCGTCGACTGGAATGGTGCTGCAGGTGCCGTCGGGAGGCACTTCGGTTGCAGCCGACCTCGACGAGCAGTGTCTTGCGGATGCCAACGCCGACAACCCAGAACACAACCGGCCGCCAACGCCAACCAAGGGCGCGTTTTCGCGTATGCTGCGGATTCCCGCAGCTCCAGTGGTAACAGATGCCGGGCGACAGGCCAGCAACGCCGAGTACAAGCAGGCAGTGCAGAAGGATCCGATCTCGCGCAACGTGTCGGAGCGCACAGGATTGCGCTTCAAGCCAGGCAGCGAAGAGAAGCGCAGATACATGCGACGACTAAGCAAGGCACCGCAGCTGGAGGCACCCGAAGCCACGGTTCCACCGCGACGCTCGGAAAGCAGCCAGACGCGGCGCAGATCGGCGTCGGTCTCAGTGTCGCTTTCGGGGCGCGTCAGCATCGATGCGGGAAAAGCAAAGTCACACGCTGCGTCGTCAGACGAGTCGGCAGCGTCGGAGGAGAGCGAGTCGGACTACAACTCCAATGACGAGATGGCGGCGGACGAAGCGGAGGTGCTTCCGACAGACATAGAGAAGTTCTACCATGCAGCAGCCACAACGCAGCGCGCTGAATCCAAGACACGCGCTATCGAGCCGTGGCGGTTTATCTCGCCGCGCGACAAGCGCGTCAAGCGGCGCGTTCTATGGCGGTTGTTTCTGGCGCAGGAGATTACGCCTGAAGTCTACATCGAAACTGCAGCGCAGACGATTCAAACTCAGAAGCAGCCGGCAAGCCCAGTCATGTCGGTGCACGAACAGAGCGCGCCAGGTTTGCCGCGTCGCGACACTATGAGCTCTGCCGGTGCTGATGCGTCGGACACAGGCAGTCTCCGGCGCCGGATGCTCGAGACGGCAGCCATGCGCAATAACAACAACAACAACGCATCTGAGAGCAAGGATGTTGCCGGAAGCCAGCACAAGCGGCGTACCCCGTCGATTGCGCAGAGCGTCGCATCCAGCAACTCGATCCCCTCGACGATTACGAGGACGCGCACAAAGGAGTCGGCGACTCCGCAGCAGAAGAATGCCGTCTGGGCAATGGAGTTTAGCGTGTGCGGCAAGTATCTGGCTGCCGGCGGACAAGACGGCGTTGTGCGGATATGGCGCGTTGCGCCGTTTGCGCGCGAGCAGGAGCGCGAGAAGAAGCAGAGCCCCAAGCAGACTCCTTCTGCATCGGCGTCTCCCAGATCAATGTCGCCGCAACGCCAGCGCGCGGCAGAGGCAGGTACAGGCTCAACAGTCGAGCAGCAGGGAAGCATTGCAGCCGCTAAAGCTGGCAGGATGCATGGACGGCACCAGTCGCTGGTGGTGGGCGATGCGCAGGACATGATGCCATTTGCCAACTCTGCTCCCATTGCGCGCGCCAGGAACCACAGACGGTCGGCATCCGGACAGCACGACAGCGCCGGCGGTGCGCTGCAGCAGGTTGCGGTGCCTGCCACGCTGCACGAAGACAGCGAGCGTCTGGAATGCGCGTCGGCAGACAAGGAGTGCGACGGCAGCCCAGCGGTTGTTGCGGCACAGTTGCATCCGATGCACGCGTTTGAGCTGCTGGAGCCGGTTCCGTTCCGCTCCTACGCGGGTCACTCGGCCGATGTGCTGGCGCTGTCGTGGTCCAAGAACGGCTTCCTTCTGTCGGCGTCCATGGATCGCACTGTGCGGCTGTGGCATCCGCATCGTCCAGAGTGTCTGTGCACCTTCCGCCACCACGACATTGTCACATCTGTTGCCTTCAACCCACGCGACGACCGTCTGTTTGTGTCTGGATCGTTAGACTGCCGTCTGCGTTTGTGGGACATTCCGGCGCGTGGCGTGAAACTGTGGACCAGTCTGCCCGAGGGCCAGATGGTGACTTCGGTTGCCTTTACCAGCGCGCGCGGCGATCACATTGTTGCCGGCACATACCGCGGCATGTGTGTCTTCTATTCAACCGAAACCTTGGCTGTGCAGGGCCGCATGCATGCTCGATCGTCGCGCGGCCGCAACGCCAAAGGCAGCAAGATTACCGGCTTTGCAACAGCGCCCACCGGCCAACTGCCGCCAGTTCTGGCGCGCCGTCTGCTTGGCCCAGCCGCCCTCGAGGCTCTTTCCTCGCTCGACTCCAAAAACTACCGCCTTCTTGTCTCCAGCAACGACTCGCGTCTGCGCATGTTCTTTCCGCGCGACCGCGTTGTCGAGCGCAAGTACAAGGGCCACGCCAACGCATCCAGCCAGGCCTACGCGCGTCTCAGCTCCGACGCCCGCTACATTGTGTCAGGCTCCGAGGACCACAACATCTACATCTGGTCGGCCGCCCAGGACAACGCTGCTACCGTTGCCACGCACCCAGAGAGTGACCATATCCGCCGCGTAGGTCGCGTGGCCGCGCGGAGCAACGCTGCTGCTGCTGTCGCCGCCGCCGCTACTACTGCTACTGGCTCTGCTTCTTCGGCCAAGAGCTCGGGTATTACCAGCCGCAACCCGTTGCTTGCCACGCTGTTCGGGAAGCGTCGCAGCCAGGCCGACAGCAAGGATGCTGTTGCCAACGACGACAAGTCTACCCAGCAGAACAACAGCGCCGAGTGGGAGAGTCTTGACGGCAAGGTCGAGGAAAAGTCCATCTACGAGTACTTCCCTGCCCACGATGCCGCAGTGTCCCAGGCGCTGTTTGCTCCTGCTGCAACTCTGCAGTATCTAGCCGACCACGACGATCCTATCCTGTCGCGCCCAAAGATTCGTTTTACCGGCAAAAACGGCGAGGTTGAGAACGCGCTGCATGCCTCCGCCGACGGCACATTTGGCGGCCATGCGATCCATACCTCTGCGGACTCTGGTGCAAACGATGCCGACTCTGCCGCCGTCGCCAAGATGGTCGAGGACATGACTGCCATTATCGTCTCTGCCGACACGCTCGGCAACATCAGGGTCTTCCGCAAAGACATTAACATGCGCCATCACCACGGTGTGCGCGACAAGTCGCATAAAGGGCCTCGCAACGGATCGTGCTCATCGCTGCTGAAGTTGAAGGAGAGCATCGGCTCATTGAGCCAGCACACTGCTAATCACAGCATTGCCGTCACTGCCGATGACGTCAGCGCCCACTCTTTGCCTCCATCCAGACAGGGAACCATGGATCAGAAACAGGCCGACGGGTTCCGAAAGTCGCTGCAGATCCACCGGGGCTCCGAATCCTCTTCTGGTACCAAACCACAGGGCGTCATTTCTCCCAGTGCAGTTCCCACCTTCTTGGCCACTCAGCGGCCAGCACCAACATTCTGGGACAGGCTTGGCCGCAAACTGTCGCAGAAGCGGAGCAGCTCCACCTTTGCTGGCACCTCAAACGCTGCAGTGACCATTGGTGGTGGTGCTGAAAACCAGAACTCCCTTCGTATGCGAGCCAGAGCTGTGTCCGGAGGCAATGTGGATGACAACGCAGCTCCTCATTTAGCATCCGCCGCCCTGCCTTTTGTGTTTGTCCAGAATTCGTCATCCACTCCCGCCACGGCTATTCCGCCGCTTGTTGTGCTGTCCACCTCGGAGCCAGGCCATGGCGCTTCTGCCAACAAAGCTGACAACGATGCCTGCAACTACTGCGGCCATTCCCAGTTCCTCGAGTTTGCCGTGTCTGGCCCAGCTCCACCAGAAGGCGACGACAATACAGGTGGCAACAGTGCTAAGCAGCAGCAGCAGCAGCAACAGCTCCAGAAACACACGCCGTCCCATTCCCCGACTCTTCTGGTATGCAAGAATTGCAAGCGTGTGAAGGATATGCCCGAGTGAACAAACAGACCTTCTTCCCATCGTGTTCGGCAGCAATGGAACATACCTTTGTCTTACTGTTTTTCGTTTCCGTGAATAGACAGTATTCATGTCTTTTTTCTTTGCTTGGTTCTTTCAAATATTTTTACACACAGAAATATATACAATTGCTAACAGCGTGTTCTTATTCTAAACTCTGGCAATAAAGCAAAAGAACTGCTAGTATCTCTTTTTCTCTTCTGCCGCAAGATGGTTGTTTCTGTCAAGAAAGGGCATTTATGCTAGCGTTCATTTATGTGTAATGTTCTTTGCAAGATGTAAAAAAAAGCTAGGCTTTGATCTAACTTTATGCTCAAGGAAACGCTACTATTTTGTTTTGCAAAGCATTTAGCGTTTGGGAACTTGAAAACAGTTCTCTTTCTTTGCTCTTTGTCTTCCTAATGCCTTTCTTATTTTATTTTTCTATTTTCTATTGGTAATTCTGTTTCATTATAATTGCCTTATTAAAGACACTGCCTGAAATCCGCCCTCCAGTCTTTCCTCAAGCTACTTTCTTCTTTTCTTTTCTTTCTTTCCGTCCAAATTTAGTGGAAACCCAACCACCACCGCGGAAATAGGGGTGTTTCTGTGCGTTTTTCTGAAGAGCCAGGTTTTTTTCTTTTTTTCCGCATCATATTTTTACATACTTTCTTCTCTATTCCTCCTGTTGTTTTCAGCTACGAGTAAAAAAAGAGGGCCAAAGAGCTTTAATAATAGTATAACAGTGGCTCGGTAGCAGCAAGCGTCTTTTGGAATAAGCAACAGCAACAACAACAACAACGGCGGTTGTGTGCTCTGCTACTCTTTCGACAATGGAAAAGGCTGTTTTCAAGGCTACTCGCAAGGACATTGTCCATCCCAAGCAGAAACATGTAGACAGTACGTATCATCTTTGCAAAAACATCCGCTGTGTGTGGTTGCTGAATAGCCAGTTCCTATACTAATACCTTGCATTTCGAATCTCCTCTTGTAGCACTAATTCAGATGACCCTGTCCGGGGCATCGATGGAAGAGCTGTTTATGCTTCTTCAGGCCAGGTTTTCAGAAGCAAACTGGGCAGTAAGTAGAACACTGGTGTCAACATTTTTGATTTCGATATTGGGCTTTGACAACACTATTCTTAATAATAAGCTCGGTTTTTTGACACCACAGCGATTGTGTGCTGCTTTTCTTGGGGGGTTTTCTTGTAGATATCATTCAAAGCGCTAATCGTCGTTCACATTCTGATGCACGAGGGCAACGGCCAAACAATCTACGACTACCTGATCCGCCACCCGCATATTCTTGACATGAGTCGGTTCCGTGACCGCCACAACACAAAAGGTATGTATTTTGCTGTCCAAGTTGCCATTCCAATACTCTCTTTGATTTGGGGATCGGGCTTTTGTGGCAATATCATCTGTACACGCATTAGTGTATTAATGTGCCCAAATTACCAGATTCTGTTTTTTTTGCTAGGAGTCTCGGAGTTTGAGCAGAGCAAAAACGTTCGGACATACGCCGCGTATTTGGGCGACAAGGTGCTTGCGTTCAAAGCCGTACGCATTGACCACGTTTCGCAGAAGAATCCAATCGGTTCGCAGATCTATATAAAGCACCCCAACGACATAAAGTTTCTGCTTCTCGAGGTATCCACAGTCCAGAAGCAGCTGCACTCCGTTCTGAAAAACCGCTTTGATTCCGACACCCTTGACAACGAAACGACCTTCTCAGCATTCCGGTACTGTTTGCGTGACATGCTTAAGCTGTTCCAGGTGATGAACCAGGGCGTCATGAAGATGCTCAAGGTCTACTTTGAAATGCACGAAGAGGACATGCGGCGAGCGCTTGATTTATATAAGCGGTTTGTAAAGCTGACAGACCGCGCAGACGAGTACCTAAAAATCGCCCGGCGGTTCGAGTCGATATTCGGGTTTACAATTCCCAGCCTCAACCATGCGCCGTTGTCGCTGTCAAAGGCGCTGGAGGGATTCTTGAGCATGTCGCCTGAGGAGCGGCTTCCCACGATCAACGAGATGAAGCGGAATGCCAAGAAGTCTTCTCCTCCAATATCGACCAGCAACCAAGCCGCAGGCGGTGTTACTAGAGGAAATACCATGCATAGCACCTCAAAGCGCGCCAAACCGGACTATGGGCTGCGCCTGAAGCCAGAGATCCTTGCGCTGACCGGAGACGCTCCACAGCCGCAAAAATCAGAGTCGGCTCGGTCGGCGACTACAAAGATCAAGCCTGACAGAGAAGAGAGAGCGTCTGCCCCCAACCCTGCTGATACAGTGACTGGTGTTGTCTCTCCTTTAAGTGCAAACTCAAACGGGTCGACCGCGAAGAAAGCCGATGCAAAGAGCGATGCTGCGGCTGAAATAGACTTTATCGACTTTTTCTCAAGCATAGACGACGAGGCAACATCCGCAACACCTACTCAGCCCAGCCAGAGCAACAACAATAACAACAATGTCTTGAACTCGGTAACTCCATTCAGCACAGGCACACTTGCATCGGCGGTAACCGGAAATCCAGCAGCTGCACAGCCGACACAGACTCAACAGCAGCCGGCTATGACTGACTTTGATGCGATGTTCCAGGCACTGAGTAATCCATTTGCAGCAACTAATATAAATGGTGGATTTGGCGACCATTCCACAGCAGCTCAAAGCAACAGCAGTAACCAGCAGCAGCAACAGCAATTGCAGCCGTTCGATGCGTTTTCTGGGGCGTCGATGAGCACGCCGTTTGCATCTGTTAACGCCACTCAGGCGGTGCCAGCACCCATGCCGTTTCTGTCAGCTGATACGATGACGACGGGTTTGCCATTGCAGGCGCATACGCAGAATAGCAATGCTGGAGGTTTTGCAAATGTCTCGGCAAATAATCCGTTTAGACAATCGATGTATCCGACCCAGTCAGATGCGCTGTCGCAGCAGGCAATGATTGTTGGGCAGATGGCTCAGCTGGGAATACAGTCGCCGCCACAGCAGCAGCAGCAACAACAACAGCAGCAGGCTCAGACATCGTACAATCCGTTTACTCAGCGCCAGACAATGTATCTTGACTCATCGATGGCGGCAAGCACTGGGAATTTTCCACAGACGCTAGGAAATCAGCCGTCAACGTCACCTTTTGGAAATATGAGCAATATGAGCAGCACGAGCATGATCCTACAGAGCGGCATGCAGACTAGCAACAGCCATATGCCAACAGCGGGACCGCTTGCCAACAACAGCAACATTAGCGGCAGTAACTCTGACAGTCTTGGCGCAAACCTGCTGATGGGATTTCCGCAGCAACAGCAACAACAGCACCAGCACCAGCACCAGCAAATGCATAATATGCAACAGACACACGGCGCGGCTAACCAAAACTTCCAAACCGCCTCTGCGGTGGGCGGCAATGGGAACTTTGCCAACTTTGACATGTTCAAATAGCCGGGCATTAATGAAACCTAGAAACCAATTCTTTTGCCTCCCACTTTCTGTTTGGCTTTTTTGTTACGCAGTTTTTTTTAGGCATATGAATGTGCTTTATGCCATGTTTTTTGTTTTTGCAAAAAAAATATAAAATTCAATATTGAAACCTTCCGACTTTTTGCACATGCATAGTCACTCTTCCTTTCGCGAACTGTGCTCTATTTTTCCTAAGCATCATTTCTGTTTATAGCACGAGACCAATATGTTTACTTTCTTTCGCAAAGAACAAGAAAGAGAAATTGTTATCGATACAGACATAGAAATTGATGTTGAAATTGAGCTCAAAGTCTAAAGTCTTTCATGTAAAATCCAAATAAAGGAAAACGGTTTACAGTATTTTTTCTTTCCTTCATAAATCAATTTGTGTTTTATATATCTACGCCCTTTTCTAATATATGTTTTTTGTTGTTGAAAATGAATGTCGACGACCTGAATGACGATATTCTCTCACTAATATGTAAATTTGCTGTGTGTAAGTCTAATGAAAGTATAATGGAATGGAGGACCACAATCCCGCTGCTCCACGTAAACCGACGCCGGCGTATGGTTGCTGGTCCTTATGTCAACAGAGAGGTGCTGGTTGACACATTAAAGGGTAACTACGATTTTCGCAAATACAAGCTGGTCTCCAACTTGTCGTTTGTAACAGCTGGCTGTAGCCACAAGTACATGCGGTCACTAAGCATTCAAGCGCATGTAGTTACAGATGACATTATGCTGTTCTGCAAACGACTATACATGCTATTGTCTAGATACAAGGACAGGTTGAGTGCTATTAAATCAGTTAATATACAGGCTAAGTATTTGGAACAAGTTGAAAATGAAAACGACAGCATTACCAGATCCGTAGTAATATCACAGCTAGGCAGGCTATTTGAATGCACAATGCCTAGCGTCAACACCCTTGTATTTGGCGAGATTGAAACATGTGCGCAGTTAGAGCTTGTACACACAACGTTGATTGAGACCTACAAGCACAAGCTAGTCAAGCTTGAGACTGGAAAGGACTTTACGCTGCCACAAACGTACAGTTTAAAAAGACTGGCTTGTTTGAATTTGAGTATGAATAACCCTGCAGATGCAAGTAATATGTTTGGCATTGTTGCTGATTTGCTGGTTCGGCTAACGTTGAATAACATTCCACGCTGGTTTCAGTGGACTTGTTTCAGAAACGAAGACAATAATGGTCAGCAGCAAAACAACGTAATAAGCTTTGGCTGTTTGAAATACTTGAATGTCGGCTTTGACCCATACGACAACAGCGAACCTGCAGAGTTGGCGGTGTCGGGCGGCTTGACACTGCGCTTTCCAATGCTAGAAAAGCTAGGTCTAAGCTGTTACCACGGGGCCAGGAGAAATTTCTTTGTGCGAAACGCTGTTTTTCCACAACATCTAGACACGGTCACAATAAGCGTAAAAACGGGAAATCTTGGCTTTCTGGCACAATCAAGAACGCCAGAGCTGCCGCAACCTAACGTACTTCAACTAAACGTTGATTACTTTCCGCCCATGGAAGCGGCGGAGGCAACGGGTGTGGCATTTGAAGTGGCAAATGCAATCAACGTGTTTCTTGGAAGATACCATGGAAAACGGAAGACCGTGCTACGTGGAGTCAGTGATGACGAGTTCCATCCTGACCGCAATGTAGCAAGGGTTGCGAACCTCTCAACAATACTTCTAAGAAGGTGCAAACACATAAGCGCGGTGATAGAGATAATGGAGACGGTGCCAGGTTTGGAACATCTCCAGGTTTTTGTAGACTTTGAAACCGAGCAGCCCGTACCTTCATCTCCTTCTCTGCTTTTAGACAATTGCATGGTACAAAGACCAGAACCATTCAACACTGGACTGAAAAGACTGGATATGCATTTTATCTATTCTGACAGACGAACGCAAAAGAGCCAGCTGGCAATCTTGCACTACCTGATGCTGCGCATTCCCATGTTGGAAAAAATGTATATCCCCTTTGAACTTGCAGAAGAAACCAGCGGATTTATCCAAAAGCACAGAGCGGCTTGTCCGCATCTAGAAAACATACAGGTGGTAAGAAAGGCTTGGCTAGAATCCTAAGTCTTTTGAATGGATACGCGGCATCTTATTAAATAAACAATTAAAAAGGAAATATGGATGGATGCTTGATAAGCAATCATAATTGCGCATATCTGTGCAATTCAGGAAATGTAGCCGATGTGGCCATGAGTGGATATCCAGAATCTGACGAAGCAAAAAAACCACCGCACCTAACAATCAGCAACAATCGGATTCTATTTCTGGACCTTAAACCCGAGAAACTGCCGAAGAACAATGGTCTATCCAACAGGTAGGGAAGTGTGTTTGAACATTGTAACTTTATGTTACATAACAAAGGAGCAAGAGCCGTCTTACCGTAAGCTTCCAGAGAGATAAAAAGAAAAAACCTGAACACAATTGTCGCTTTTCTTTGCTCATGCGATGCAATGCCATGTGCTGGAAATCCACATTCCCCCGCCCCATCACATGGGTGCAGAGAAGAGAACCGAATAAATCGAACACCCACTCGCTTGTATTGATATCTGCGGAAAGATGAAAAAGGGATTTGTCGGATGTAGTAATTCAGCAAAATAAAGAAGTGGTTTATTAGCATGGACGGGTGGCGTAGGAAAAAAGAAAGCAAAAATGCCAAGACACAGGCAGAGGCATACAGCATACAGCATATGCTATGGAAATTATTGGCATCTACCACCATCACTCGTTCGTTCGCAGCAAAAACAAATGTGTGGGAAATGATTTGTGGGCCCAGAACATTCTATCCTTTCTTATTTGTCAACATTAGGAGATCCAGCAGTAGTAGCATAAAACGACAAAAGTTTGTTCCACCCACCCCATTTCATTCTTCTCCTTTCTTTCACTTTACATTTCAACATTGTTTTATTTGTTTGCTCGCTTCCTAAAAACGATCAATACTCCTTGCTTGAATACTTCTTTACGTTTAGACACATAAGAATGGGGCTAGAGTCGCTGACAAACTCGGTGGAGGGCAAAATAAGCGGGTACGCGCAGCCCAGGGGCAAGTTCGCAACGGTGGCGGGGTTCTACGCAATGCTCACCAGCGACGTGCTGTACGGGCTGGGATCGAAGATCAACCGCACGATGCCGTCGGCCAGCAGCCAGGTGGACAAGATCGTGATGGACCGGCGCCGGGCGAACGGCGACGACTACGTGGAAAACGAGCAGATGGCGGTGGTGACGGGGGCGAACTGCGGAATTGGGTTTGAGACGGCAAAGGCAATTGGGCGCGCCGGATACCACACGATTCTGGCGTGCAGAAACGAGGAGCTCGGGCGGGAGGCGGTGGAGCGGCTGGAGCGGCAGACGGGGCTGGAGGGCCGGTTCGAGTTCCAGGAGCTGGATCTGTCATCGCTGGCCAGCGTGCGCGGCTTCGTCGACGGATTCAAGGCGCGCGACAAGCCGCTCAGCATCCTGGTCAACAACGCCGGCGTGATGATGTGTCCGCTGGGGAAGACGAAGGACGGAATCGAGCTCCAGTTCGGAACCAACCACGTGGGCCACTTTGCGCTGACGACCGGACTGCTGGACCAGCTGAAGCAGGCCGGGAACGGCGCGCGTGTCGTCACTGTCGCGTCGCTGGGCGCCTTCATGCTGCGCGAGATCGACTACGACGCGCTTGCCGACGACTCCCAATACGACCGGACCAGCAGCTACGGCTACTCGAAGCTGGCCAACATTCTGTTCTCCACAGCGCTGGCGCGCAAGCTGCAGGGCACCGGCGTCACCTCCAATGTGGTGCATCCGGGCGTCGTGGCTACGAATCTGACACGCCACGTCGGCAGCAGTCGCATCGCCGGCTTCAAGAACTCCGTGGAGCGCGCCCTGTTTGTCGATCCGACGATCGGCGCACTATCGTCGATCTATCTGGCGCTGTCGCCCGACGCCGAGGGCGTGACGGGCCAGATGTACGCGCGCGCATTGCCGATGACCATCCATCCGACCGCAGAGAGCGTCGAGATGCAGGACAAGCTGTGGGATTACACGGAGGACGTCATCGCCAAGTCATCGCAGTGATTCTGATTTCCCATTTTCGCTCTTCTTTTCTCGTTCCACCACCATTCTATTATCTAACATACATTTTCTTATCCAAGGATAGCCGCGAGGAACTCCTCGATCGGCTTAACAAACCAGATCGTGGGCGGCACGCCGGTGAGGAAGCCCAGATGGCCGCCGTGCGGAACCAGCGCCAGCGCAGTGTGCGGATTGGCAGCGATCTTGGCAACAGGGATCCCCTGCGGCGGCGTGATCCTGTCGTCGAGCGAGTTGATTGCCAGCAGCGGCACGGCAACGCGGTCGACGACGCGCGCGCTGCTTGACCGCGCGTAGTACTCGGCGCGGTCGCGGTACCCGTTGACCTTGACCAGCAGCTCGTCCTCGAGCTGGCTCAGGCGGCGCGCGGCGCGGATCTTGGGCAGATCCAGGTCCCACTCGGCGTTCAGATCAAGGTGGTCGGCACGCCGCAGCGCGCGCATCAGCGTTCCCATCACCGCCGGCTGGAACACGTGGTTGTTGAGCAGGTTGCTCTCGTCCATTGCGGGGCCAGACACCGTGATATCGAACGGACAGCACACGGCAACCACGCAGGCCAGCGGACACGCCGCGGCCTCCTCGCCCGCGTACTTTGTCATGATGTTGGCGCCCATCGAGAACCCGACGCCCGCGATCGCGGCGCCTGGATTCGTCTGGCGGATGTGCGCCACTGCTGCGCGCAGGTCGCCGGTGAAGCCGACGTCGTATGGCCGCGGCGCCGTAATCGGCGTTCCCGCCGTGCCGCGGTGGTTGACTACCACAACACGCGCGCCCAGCGCCTTCGGACCATCCGCCCGCGTCAGCGTCTTCGCCAGCGCGCGAATATGGTGCTCCTGTGACGATCCGCCAACCCCCGACATCACCAGCACGATTGGCGCGTTCTCCGCGCACTCGGCGGCGCACCAGTCGAGCGACACCGTGGCGCCGTCGTCCATCGTCAGCAGCTCCCGTGTGTACGCCACGTCGCTGCTGCTGTCGCGCCGTCTGATCCGCATTGTCGCGAAGATCGTCTGCAGCAGCCCTGTTGCCAGGTACGGCGTCGGCACCATCACCGCCTGCTCCGGATCCGTCAGCAGCGGACACTCGTTGTACAGAATGTCGCGCAGCGAAGTTGTTTCCTCCTTGTCTTCGTCTCCCGTCCGCCGCACAATCACTGCTGACGTCTTGGCCTCGCTTGTCACGATGCGGATGCGGCATCCGTCCATGTACTGCCGGTACTTGTATACCCCCAGCGCTACGCCCGCTGCTGCCAGGCCCAGCGCGCTTGGGCTGAGAAGGATATCGCTCATCTTGGTCTCTCCTCCTCGTGAATTCAGTAGGTCAGGTCTGGAAATGAACGTGGAGAATAATGGAATTTCTATGAACAGAATAAAATAGGCAATAAGAAAAAATAGAAAAAAAGGTGGAGAATCTGAAGAAAAAGGAGAGAAGAACCCACCAGATATGAAGTAGAAATCAACCAGGTACTCTATTTTTTTTAATTATCCGCCACGCTTTCTTTTCTTGAGCAAGCAAGACACGCTGCAGCAAATCAATAGGAAAAATGGCTTTTTATATATTACAATGCTCCATTTGTTCTTGCACTCAAGGCATACACTGTTGACTAGCGCAATGTGCGGACTTTTTCGGGAGCGCATTCAGCATGTATTGGTGCATTGGTCGGATATTGCTTGTCCTCCGGAGAGCCGATGAGTAGTGATAAAAAAAGAGATGAAAGCAGGGATTTTAATATAGCGTTAACCGGATTACCTTTTTCATAGACTTTTAATCCCACCGCACACGATTTGATTATTGCGGAATTAGGATCAGATTTTCAGCTAGTGCCATTGTATGTTTTTTATCTATTCTTTTTCAAATCCCTTTTATTGCTTTGCTTTATTCACAATTCGCACTCTTATTTGCTCTATTTTATACCCAAACGGGAACAAGCTGGAATTACAAGAGGGAATGGATCCGTTTTCATCGCTGGAGAGCAACCAGTCGCTCAAACTGGACGAGGGCATCACGGCGCAGAACATCGAGCAGGTGAAGCAGGGCGTGCGGCAGAGCATAGCGATGGCCAATGCGCAGGAGCTGATCCGCAGGGTCAACGACGCGTGCTTCAAAATGAGCGTCCCCGCACCCGGCGCATCGTTCACCCGCGCCGAGCAGGACAGCGTGTCGCGGTGCGTTGACAAGTACTTGGCTAGTTGGGACGTGGTGGCGCAGACGTATGTTGCCAGGCTGCAGAGAGAAGGGAAATAAGAGTGTAGGATGTTTAACGGTTTCTTCGTAAATAGAAATATATATTCATTTCGAAAAAAAAACGATAGTGAGAAATGTGATGAAACGATGGTGCTTTTTGGCTAAGCTAGCGTGGCCCGCTGCTCTATAGGCTGCCTCTGCGTGCTGCTGCCTCCTTTCTTGCCATCCACAAAGCTGCGGTATATCGAGTCCAGGCGGATACGGTCGGCGGCCGCCATTGACGGGTGCGTGTATGCCAGGGCATCGGTGAAGAAGCGCATCGCAACGGTTGGCGGTTCAGGCGCTGCCGCCGTCGCCGATACAGAAGTACCGGCAGGGACTGATCCGTCATCCGAGGACATGCGCACCAGCCGCAGCAGCCTGTCTGCGATCCGCGCGCGCTCCTCGGCACCGGCGGGTGATTTATGATTGGTGCCATGCAGTGACGAGAGGATCTCGAAATAGGGAAGCCTCGGATCTTCTGCATTGCCAGCTCCAGTTGTGGCATCGGCAGGAGACGGCATTGCGTGGACGGATTCGAGAAACGCATTGTACACAAGCGCCTGGAGATCGGCGCCCGAGAACCCGTCGGCAGCATCGGCCAACGCGCGCCAATCAACGTCGGGGGCCACGCGGAGTCGCCGCCCCAGACGTCGCAGGATATCCGCACGGTCCTCGGCGTCGGGCATCGCGCACAGCAGCGCCTTGTCTAGCCGCCCGGGACGCAGCAGCGCCGGATCGATCAGGTCGGGGCGACTGGTTGCCGCCAGCACATAAACGCCAGTGAGTCCCTCGGCGCCGTCCATTTCGGTCAGAAACTGGTTGACTACGCGGTCGGTGACTCCCGTGTTATCGTGGCCGCGACGCGGGGCCAGCGACTCGAACTCGTCAAAGAACAGCACGCATGGTGCTGCGGCAACGGCGCGGGCAAACAGGTCGCGCACGGCTTGCTCCGACGAGCCGATGTACTTTGACAGAAGCTCGGGACCCTTGCATCCGATAAAGTTGAGCCCGCACTCACGTGCCACTGCCGACGCCAACAGCGTCTTGCCGCACCCTGGGTATCCGTACAGCAGGATGCCCGAGCGCAGCCGCAGCGGACTAGTGGCAAACACCGCGGCGTAGCGCGAGGGGAGTTCGAGGGTTTCGCGCAGCAGTCTCCGCGTATCCTGCAGCCCTCCAATGTCGGCCCACCGCGTCTGCGATGCCTGCAGCTGCACCCCGCGCAGGGAGCGTGGCCGGAACCCGGATATCGCGCGCTCAATGTCCGCATGCCGCACATCTACTCGAGTCTCAGATCCATCGGTGTCCGCTGAGAGAACGCGCATCGTTGCCTCGTGAGCCGCGCGCTCGTACAGCGCGCTGAGATCGGCCGGCATGTAGCCCTCGGTCATGTACGAGACCGCCGCAAGGTTTGCATCCTCCGCATCGAGCGGCGTGGCGCTTTCTCGCGCAATGGCCGCTAGAACCAGTTCGCGCTCCGCACGGCCCGGTGCCGGGATCTCGAGCACGTCGCCGAGCACCGATGCATCGAACAGCCGCGGATGCACACTCGACCGAGAGGAGGCTGTGGCCAGCACCACCACACGCCGACCGTCGCCCGGATCAAGTGCCGTTACGAGTGCGTCGACTATCCTGCGCAGCCGGCGCGAGTCGCCCTGCTCTGTTTCGGCGGGCGCCAGGGCGTCGAGATCGTCGAGCACCAGCAGCGTGAGCTGGTGCATCAGCGCATCGGCGACTATTGTGCGCACCGATTCGCGGATCTTGTCGCCCCGCGCATCCATTGCCAACGATGTGCAGTCAACGTGGCGGCTGTACACCAGCTGGCCCCGGTACGCCGACACCCGCTTCTCTAGATGCCGTGCAATGCTCGTCTTGCCCGATCCGCGGCGTCCGCACACTAGCACGCCGCCGCTGCCTGCAGTGGTCAGCGATCCAAGAATGCTGGTCCATGCGGATGCGAGAAAACTGTCAATACCGGCCAGTTCCCCGTGCGCACTACCCACATCCATTCCAGCAGCGTTGGTTTCCTCGCACTCGATCTGCAGCAACGGAAGCGAGCGGCAATCTATGCGAAGCGGCACCTCTTCGGGGGAGACTGCCGGAGAATCAGAATGTCTGTCGCTGGCGGTGTACGAAACAACTCTGGCCAGAAGGCGTGCATCGGGTGCTGCCGACGCCGGAATCGATGCCCCGACATTGAGTACAACAACCGGCTGCGTGTCCAGAATCTGCGCCAACGCCCTGCGCACAACAGCAACATCATCGTCTTCCACGCGCGCTTCATTTCCTTGGCAGGCAAACATTGCAAACGTCAGAACATTTGGTTTTTCCACAGGGACGCTGACGGCCTGCGCGCGCACTAGCTGGCCACTCGCAACCCCGGCAGCCCGTAGTGTTGCTGGCGTTGCGCACAGAACACCGGGCTGGATCGTTGTAGATACGCCCAGACGGCAGATCCACGGCCCCGCGTTTTGATTGTCAATGGCGCTACTGGAATCTGCCGCTATTTTGCCAATCCGTACCACGCCAGCTCCCTTGTCAGCATCCTTGGCAAGCGCAGACCCCGCTGCCACGTACAGTGTGCCGAAATCCGCCGCCCCGTCAGCGAGTGCCAACTCCGCAGCGCGCAAACAATGGATGACGAGTCGCGGGTGGCGATCGCGGGACATTTGGTCGTCCGGTGCCACCAGCTGCTGTCTCCTAGCGCCATCTGCGCTGTGGGCTCGCACCTTGGGAGCAACAATGATCTCGGTGTCATTATCCAGCAACGCGCACCGATGGGAACCACCGGCGGATGAAGGATCAGGGGTGATTTGCGATGGAATCAAGCAGACAGAGGCCGACGCATCCAGCCAGAAGACAATCGGCTGTCCAGGGACCACCACGCGCGCCTGGCGCAGCAGTCTGGCCTCCACGGCGCCGGCATTGGCTTCCAGAACCTCCCAATCGTCAAACCCGGCCGGCTCAACCGAAGCCGCCGTACACGTACCCACGCCGGCCACATACTCCACGCTCACGCTGTTAGCTGCCGTGGGTTCCGCGGGGATCCCCAGCTGCTTGCCGTACACGCTGTCGATTTCCAGCTTCTCCTTGCTGTCGCCCCGCGATGCCCCGCCCGCCCATGTCACGTACGCTGTGTTCTGCGCGCCCCATCCGAGCTTGAGGACCATGTATCCTCCCTACACAATCGCTTATCCTCCATTGGCACCCCAGTCCTAATTAGATCAAGTTGCTACCCGTTTTGATGGCTTCTTTGCTCGTCCTGCTTACAAATAAAACTGGCTTACCTTGCTTGCCGGCTGTCCTGACAGCGCTGCCACCCAGTGCGGCGGCAGGTTGACGTGACAGGACCGTAGTGGTCGGAACGCTACCTCCAGCTGTTGCGGCATTCTTTCTCTTTTCTTTACTCTTGGTAATTCAAATACAAACGATAATACTTTTAGTCATTAAAAAGGCAGTGTACAAAATAAATAAAAAAAGATAACGAAACTCTATATGAATAATATACATGTGAAGAAGAAAGGGTGGGAAATTAAAGGGTGGCTTATTTTCACGTTCAAGCATAAAAAATCTGAAAAAGGGAGAGCGGAGGATTTTGTTTGACTAGTCACCGCATTTAGCCTGGTAGCATACAATTTCATCAGAGCCACTTTCTAGAGCTCTGAAATGGGAACCAAAAAAAACGAAAGAATAAAAAAGCATCATAAAAAAATTTTTTTTGCAGCTCAATGTAAACAATTGAGAATTCATATTCTCATTTCTTTCCAGTTACTTCTTTTATTTACTTATTTAATTTTATTCTCAAAGAGGTTTGCCCATCTAC
>JANBOK010000276.1:0-18009 GCA_027595805.1 Coemansia sp. Benny D160-2 | reverse complement strand
CCAAAGAATCTTTTGGCAACAGGGTCTTCTGAAATATATTCCTCAAGACAGGGTTTCAAGCACCGCCCACTTTTTGGTTCCCTTTTTTCTTTTCTGTTCACCAATATTCCAATTCTTCCAACACATTTTCCTTTGCCTTCCTTATAAAACTAAAATACCAGCACTTATTTAAAGCCCTGCAATTTAAAGGTTTTTGTTATAATTACTTTCCAGCTAAAAACATGGGCATCAGAAAGTCTGTAAAGTCGCTTGTCAAGCGTGTTCGCAGCCGCTGCCGTGCTGGGCTACAGAGAATGGCACGTGGTACTCAAGTGCTTCTTCGTAATAACAAGAAGGAAGAGTTGAGCGGCCAGCCTGCCACCGTGGACACTAATACACATATTGCTCTTCCAAAAAGTGCCTCTGAAAGCACTCTTTGTGCTGCTGAACATTTGACGGCTACCTCACAGGAGGTTCTCGCTATACTTGGCCCAGAAGGTCTGACCGACCTTGAGATTGCCGAGCTGGACAACATGGAGCTCTGCGACCCGTTTGACATTGCCAGCTTTGACTTTCCGCTTCCACCCACAGTCGCTGGATCCGTGGAAAGCCTTCCGACTGCTGAAACCCCTTCTTTGGCGACATCATCTATTGCAACGCCGCTTGCAACATTGGATTCCACTTCTCGTCGCGCCGTTGTCTGGACACCTAACTGCAGCCAAAAAGCGCTGCTGCGCCAAAGCCGCGCACCAACGTCTCCACTTGCAAAGCAGTGGATCTATGACAACTCGTCTGTGCCCGAGAAAAACGCGGTGTCTGAAACCAAACCGGTTAATGGTTGCGCTGCCATTTCACCTGAAGATTTTATTTGCAGTCCCCGCCTTCGGCAGCTACCATTTGGATATGTATCTGCCATAACCAAGAAACCATGTTCTCGCGCTACAAGGCTTGATGAAATCAAACCGCAACTATCTCGCGAGATGGCAAAAAACTCAAACAAAGAGCTGGTAGCATTTCTAATATACCGCCAAGTATGTTGAGCATACAGTGCCCGCAGCATTTTCAATATTTCTTAAATCTCTTTCTCTCGTTTTCATACTTCTTTGTTGTGTATTTTTGTTTATAAATATGTGTTTAAAGTATATAATATCCTGCTAATCTCAAAGCCTTTAAAACGTTGCCAATGACTAGCTATTACGTAGGAGCAGATTGTATGCTGTAATATGTTTTTAGTCTATCCTAGGTAAAAAAAAAAGTGGTTTATATTATTCAATTTGAACTATTAGGCTTTCTCGCAACGTAGATTACTCAAATGATGTAACTTCATTTTTAACATTTTTATTTACTTTTGGCCATTATATTTTGAAATCGAGCTACAGAACATATTCCTTTGGAACGTTATGACCCACGATCGATTATTTATAAATAGGAATAACTGGCAAGTAAGCAAAGCTAAAGCAAAACGTTTGTAAATACTTTAAAAATACAAACCAACTTGTGACTGGCAAGTACCTTGAAAAATATATAAAATTCGGACTTTTTATTGTGTTGATTCGCATTCCTCAATTACCTTTTTCCTTTGACATTAGATATATGCTACGTAAATTAGAAAACGCAATTGTCAGGACCTAACTGCATATAACAAGTACTAGCGGAAATCAAATACAATGGTTGTTCTATATTTATATACTAAAAATTACAAAATAGCATCTACTGACAATTATATACAGAACTAAAGAGTCGACGGCATCTTTAGAACCAATCTCCTTTCTTGAACAGAAAAATACAAACGCCTACAAATGCTCCTCCGCAATATAAAGACATGTAGAACCATGAAAGGAAAGACAATTAGTAATCTGTCAACACAACATATAATAAAACCACGTCGCATTATAAAGTAGCAAAAAACTAAATCCGCTGCTGCTTCTGTTGCAAGCCTTAGCCTATTCTTCTTGTTTCAGTCGAGTGCCCAATATCAGGCGACTTCATCAATACCATGCTCTTCCTAAAACAAGTTAAGTCGACCGTCGTGATAAGATTCATCATAAAAAGAAGAAATATTCTAAAGCAATTCACAGCATCTTTGAAAATACACAATCAATACTTGCCTTCTGGTTAAGAAAGCATTTTCTCTGAGGAGACCCGTGTCAGTCAAACAAAGAGAAGGAATGCTCTATTTACAGAAAAAAAACTTCTTCCAAAAGAAGCGCTAATACGCACTTCCGAAAAACGAGCAGCAACAAGAGTTGGCACCTATCTAAACTCGAAACAAGTAAACAGTAGAGTTTGCATGATTCAGTAAATGCGTATTAAGTATTGGCTATGGTAGACACATCAGCTCTTTTGAACTTCACAGACCAGAGAGTCAGCTACTAAAGAAGTCCACATCTTGTGTTCGGACATATGCTTGTGTAATAATTTATATCATCATTCTAGCCTGTAGTGTTCTAAAGAACATTGCAAAATATATTTTTCCCGCAATAACAAACACGTACCTTTATGTCTGGAAGTTCATAACACAAACATATCCATCACTCACACGTCAGTGGCAGGGGCTACGTTTCTATTAATCCTATTGCAGATATGAAGACAAAATAAAATACAACTCAAGATATCAGCCAATAATCCGTCCCAAGCAACTCACACGAGCAACACAAAAAGCAGCAGCAATACGTCTCGGCCAGTATCCATTCTAAATCGCCAAGGCAAGAAAGCGTATGGTTCAGGTATTTGCATGAATGGTAATTAAGTGTTTTTGTCTACAGTGAATAACTCTTCGGACTCGTCATCTAGGTGTCATCATAACCAGCTAATGAAATTCTGAATACTAACAAGCATCAACTTTGCTCTTCAAACCACATCAATAATCATAAAATAAACACGACATACCTCGAATTCACAAAAACTCGCCACAAGCAACTATCTTGCAAGAAAAACGAAGACAATTATCAATGACTACAATCAAAAGGTAACACAAAGTAGGAATACGCTTAGTAATAATATTCCAACAATTTAAGAAATAGCAAAGCGGCAGCGTTTGTGAAATCATTCGTCGGGTTTCTAGGCCGAACAAAGTGCGTATCAACATTGTAAGCACATTATTTTGTGCAGATTCAGTGCCCAGTGCGGATAATCATATTTCATGATGCTGTCGTAAAAACAACCTTGCAGAAACAAAAACTTACCATATCAACTGATCCAGCGAGTTTTACATTAGATAATGAAATAACATAATCTACTAGCTAACGAATGGACATGATAAAAGATACAAGACAATTTAGTAATGCGTATAAAACAACATCAGCAAAAACAAATAGTAAACAGTGGTCATATCATAAATGCAAATGGCATAAAAAGTTCAGGTGTGTATCAGCGAGAATGTCCTCATATTTTAATCGGACGGTAATTCCAGCTTTTTGTTCTCTGTATGTTTCATCGTTACTAATAATAGAGGCCGTAATGAAGAATGAATAATGCTTACCTTGTTGGAAAAAACGGAAGATTATGAATAAGAAATATACACACGATTGAAGACAAGTGGAAGTGTGCTATTCCATATTGTCATGGCCTTGATCGCCTACACCGTTAACCAAAGGAAACAACGAGTATCGTGAGCACAAATAGATAAAAAGTAGTTAGTCAAAGGCACGGCAAGCAGAGAAACAAAAAAGATGTTAAAAACGACAAATGGCGCGTAGGAGCAAGAATCAGTCGTAAAAAGTATCGATTCATGTTTTTTAGTTTCAGAAACTCTAGTTAGTTTTTGGTGAAAAAACGCATCACCTTTGCTCAGCTCGCGGTAACATAAACGTCAATAATAGTAAGATAACAAATGCGCGAACGCAGACAGGCAACCAAGATACATACACATGTTTACAGGCTGCGTTGCAATGGAACGCGTAAAAGAGGAAATAAGATCGAGCCAGGCAAATTGTGGTGTGAAAGCAAGAGAAGAAATGTGTTGGATCTCAGGGCCATGGTTGGCGACGTCTTTTATACGTCTTCGCAAGATCTAAATACTTTTCCGCCACCCTTGCTGATGGCTCAGATGGGACATGAAAATTTTTTTCTTCTTCCTCTATTATGATCGCAATCATCAGATCCGAATCACTGATCAATGGCGCGTTTTCCCCCTGATCCTTGTTTGTGGAATGTGTTGTTTGATTTCCATTTTGTCACATTCCAAGATGGAAGAAAGAAAACAAAAAAGAGGAAGGGGCAAATTACGCAACATCTCTTCCACAGCCGCAAAACAGTTATTGCTTTTATTATTAAATCGAGTCTTAATATAAACGCTTACAATGTCAATCTCTGCTGAGCGCATCTACTCGCTTGAGGGCAAGGGGCTCAAGCTCACGACAGCCGAAGACATTGCTCCATACCTGGAGGAAATTCGCGCGCATGAGAATCTGGAGGAACTTCGGCTGAACGGTAACACAATTGGTGCAGAAGCCGCACAGGCGCTTGCGGCTGTCTTACTCACGAAGACCACGTTAAAGGTTGCAACACTGCACGATATTTTTACCAGTCGTCTCAAGGACGAAGTGAAGGAAAGTCTTATTGCCATCTGCGGCGCGCTTGTGGAGCTCCCCAACCTTGTGGAGCTTAACTTGTCAGACAATGCGTTTGGGCCGTTGGGAGCTGAAGCGATGGCAGGTTTTTTGAGCAAGCACACGGGGCTGGAGGTTCTCAAACTCAACAACAATGGGTTGGGCATACATGGCGGAACTACGATTGCGCAGGCGCTCATTGCATGCCAAGCAGAGTGCGAGCAGCAAGGGAAAAAGCCTTCGCTCCACACGCTCATTTGCGGTCGCAACCGTCTGGAAAACGGCTCGGCACCAGTCTTTGCAAAGGCGTTTTCTGCACTCAAGACGCTTCGCGAGGTGCGGATGCCACAGAACGGCATTCGTCCCGAGGGAATAGCCGAACTTATCCGCGGGCTTTCGGACAACAGCGAGCTGACAGTCATCGATCTCCAGGACAACACGTTTACGCACTCGGGGTCGGCAGCTCTGGCAGAAGCGCTTGTCAAGTGGGAGCTGCTTGAAACGCTTAACGTCGGCGACTGTCTTCTGGGTTCAACCGGTGGCCGCTTGGTCGTCGAGGCGTTGAAAGACCGCACTACTCTGAAAACCATCAATCTACAGTACAACGAGATTGAGCTGGATGGCGCTCTTGCTCTTGCAGAGTCACTACGCAGCCTGAAGATTCTGGAGAGCTTGGAGCTCAATGGCAACCGCTTTGAGGCAGAGAGCAACGCAGTTGATATGATCAAGGCGATTTTAGCTGAAAACGATCTTGAAGACAGCGATATCCTTGGGTCACTCTCTGACATGGAAGAGCTCACTGATAACGAAGATGAAAGCGATGGGGAGGAAGATGCTAGCGACAACGAGGCAGGATCGGGAGAAGAAACCCACGGCAAGGGCAAGAGCAAGAGCAAGGAAGAAAAGGAGGACGAACATGCTGCTGGACCAAAGACGGCATCGGATATTCTAGAGGAAGATCTTGCTGATCTTGTTTCTCAGATGAAAACCCAACTCAATGTCTAGTTCTCTAAAAAAAGAAAAGAAGAGATTCTGTCACTGTTATTTCTACTCTATTTCCAACTACTTTCTCCTGCAATAGAATACAACAACGTTCTAAATTGTTTTTTTTCGCAAGGAGGCTATCTTTGACGCTTATTACTGTTGGCACAATAAGCGCAGCGCATGTGTTTTGTGGATGAAAGTAAGACTTTTTGTTACATGAGCGTAGGTCATAAAAAGAAATGTAGAAGCAGAAAATATCCATGTGAGATGTCTTTTGCTTTGTCAATTAACGTGAAAGTAGTCTACATCTTTCAAAGGCTAATATTTTAATAACAAAAAACATTACATGGCTTCGTTGATGATAGCAAAGGCCTTCTTATAAACATCAAGCATTGCTGCGCACTGATCCCTCTCAGCAACAAGCGATGGATCCTCTTGAAGCAGCTCCGTAATAAGCGGCTCCTTGTACAGCTCCTCCACAAGCCGGTTCTGTATGCTCTGGCACATCTCGTTGACAAGCAGATGCATGATGGCCTTTGGAACCATGTCCTGGATCGACTTGCGAACAATGCCAAAGTAGGATGAGATAAGCGAGCGGATAAGCGTTGTTTCCATTTCGTCACGCTGGTCGGTTGTAGAGAGATCGGTAGATAGCTGCGACGAAAGTCCTGCCATTTCGTCTTCAAAAGAGGTGCCTTCTCCGGAAAGATTGCTCAGGCGGTTGGGCACGGGAATGACCGAAACATGACCAACACGCGTTTCTTCGGTGGAGATATGTATGCCGTCGCGTCTACCGTTGGCACCAAAGAACGAATTAAAGAATTTGCCATGAACTGCGCCATTGGGCGATGCTGTCGACCCCAAGGGTGATCCAGAGCCCGGACGGCGCAACACAGGATTCGAGGACGCAGATGAAGTGCGCTGGTGCTGATCTGCAGTGTTAGCGTCGGACTTGGGTCGCGTGCGGACGTCGTCAAGACGGTCATCAACCTCGCTTGGATCGACCGAGCTGGATTCGTTGGCTACATCCTCAGTCAGCCCATGAGAATTGACAATGACTGTGTCGCCATCCACAGACCGATGGCGGCTGGCGCTGATAGTCTTATTCACTTCACGCACACGGGTGCGAGTGTTCTCCTTGCGCTTGCGCTCCAGCTTGCGCTGCAGATCGCTGAGGGCTCCAGGCCCGCCAATGAAATCGGGGTGGTTTGTGTTGATGTAGGCACGTTCTATGGCAATCAGACTTTCTACATAGGCAGCTGTTGGGCCGACACGCTCTCTTAGCAAGTCGCTAACAACCTCCATAACCTTTGCATGCAGCCGTGGATAGCGACGCATCTCATTGCTGCCGCACGAAAGCCCGATCTTCATCAGCTCTTCGTACGCAAGCTGGACGCAGCGCTGAGCTGGCGGTTCTAGCGATCTTATCTGCGGCTTGACCAAAAGTTGGAACGCAATCTCCGGGACAAAGAGCGACGCACGCGGACCTGTCGAGTTCCGAATAGCGGTGCGTATGTCGTTGTTGGTCAGGTTTGCCGTAGGGTTGACGCTGTCCAGGCCAGACGCAAAGATATCGTTAAAGATATAGTAAAGCCGCGCACCGCCGCATAGCTCTTTGGTTGACATTTCGGAAGCTGTGCCATCGATGGAGTTTTGGAACTCGGATGCAAAAAGGGTAATCAGCTTGAGCAGCCTGCTTGAGTTCGAGACAGAGTCGTTCTCCGTTGACATACGTCCATAGGAGCTCAGCTCATGCTCGGTTTGACTGATCAGCGCGTTGATCTTGGTCTTGATTGTCGGAAGATGCTCATGAATGTGGTGCATAAGAAGCTGGTTTAGCACCTTGGCAAGGTTGGGCGTTCCGCAGTGCTGCTGGATCGTGCGATATACCGGGTGACTGCGGAAGAACTCAACCTCCGCAGCAAGAGAATCGGTGATGGGCTTGCTGGATATAGTGTCCTCCTGGCTGCGATTTATTACGCCAACAAAGCCGAGACGCAGCGGATAAACCCTCCCGGTGAGAATGTCGAGGGAGTTTGTGCCGCGATCCATAAGATCGATCTTTGTGACAACACCAATTGTGCGACTGCCCTTTGGATCAACCTCGCGTGCAATCTTTAGACTCTCAGAGTTGACAATATCGATGTTGGCAGGGCTGATAGCGACAATGATGCTGTTGGGCTTGGTGATGTATTCTAAAACTAAATTCCTTGTCTGTATCTCGATATCGGTCGGCTGGTCCCCAACAGGAATCTTTGTAATTCCTGGGAGATCAACAAGGGTAAGGTTCAGAACTTCGGGAGACGAGATCCGCAAGTGGATGGGCGTCTTGATGATCCCCTTGTTGTTGCCAGCAAGCCGGTCGGTCTCACGCTCTATCTCCCGCCGCACCTCACCCATGTCTGTAAAAACCTTGTTGGGGAGATGGAGAAATTGTGCGCGCGCCTCCGACCCAGGACCCTCCTTCTCGTCATCAGTATTCGAGGCGTTGTTTTCCGAGCGAGGGACGTTGACAAGTTGCAGAACAAGCGGCCGACGAGTGACTATTCCATTCCCTCTTGGCAAAAAGTCACGGCCAACAAGGTTCTCCAGCACCGACGACTTTCCACTGGACTGTGAGCTATCAAATCATCTGGAAATAGAAAGAAAAAGATAACAGCAGAGGATAAATGTAAACCACACAAGCCAAAATTAGTACATGTTTCACGCGGATTAACTCTTTTTTAGGGAAATGCATTTGTTCTGTCACTTTTCCGAGAGTTTGTCACGGAAGGAACACCGGAATCAAGGCGGGCAGTAAATTCAAACAACCAAGAAGCACTGCTGAACACATTTACAGCTGATCCTGGAAAGTAGTGAGGCCAGGGATCAGGAATTTGGCTTTCTACAACAACAAAACAAAGTCATACCCAACAACGACAATTTGCGGAAGGTCGATTTGGTCCTGACCCACGGTGTTGAACACGTCTTGAAGCTTGTTGACTGTTGGAATTAGCTTGTCCATTTTGCGGCGACTGGAGAGAGAACAAGGAAGCGACTGGCAACAGGGGGTGAGGTGAGGGCTTATTTCGCTTGCTGAAGAAAAAAAGATAAGAGTAACGAGATATAAGCGGAAAGAGGCGTTACAAGCAGCTTGGATAAAGAGCGAGAGTAAAGTCCAAAGACAGGTAACTAAATGCGAATAGAAGGGTTTGGACAGGACAGCAGTAGAAGAGGAGCAAAGCAGCCAAATCTTGGCAATACTGATTTAAAACAGATAATAAATTCACGCAAAATAAAAGGGAAATAAAGAATAAAGTTTGCAAAAAAGGCTTGGCGAGAGGAGAGCGGGAGCGAGAAATGAACCAGAGGTTGGAAAGGCCAGCGAAAAAGAAACAAGCATTGCTTATTGCAGCGTCTTGAGTTCTTGGCGCTGAGCTGGCCCGCAGAAAGGCCCGTTTTCAGCAGAGAGAAGCGAAGCGACACAGCAATCCTTAATCTTTGGTCAGCAATCGCTGTGGCGCGTGCACATGGCACATGCCTAGGTCCGTCTCGCTTGTCACGCTGGGCACGAATGGGCTGGCACGCTGCTTGCCCGCATTACACGAGGCGTCTGAAGGCGCAAGCACAGCACAGCACAGCCCAGACCCGTTCCGCTCCCGCTCCCTGCTAGTCTCTGTCGTGGTGACCCAGCCACAGCAGTCTAGTCCCAGCACTACTCGCGCCAGGCTATAAAACAGATGTTTAGAAAAAGTACAGCGTATTCCTCCCAGAATCAAAAAAAAATTAGCGAGCAGGCGACCCCCCTCCCTGGACTGTCGCCAGTCCGACTGGCGATCTGCCGGCTACAATGTGGAATCTCTGCCGTGGAGATGCAGATTCCACGACTCAAGCACACGCTGCGCGTACGCTAGACACAGGAGAAAGCGCTCAATGTCAATGCTCTGGTCGCGGATCAGCATAATAGGACCCTGGCGCAGATCAAAGTGCCACTTTTTGCCATCAGAGCTCTTGTAGAAAATGTGGGCGTCTTTGTACAGAAAGAGCTTGGAGTGGTCCTCCATGTTGAACTGCAGCACGTTGCCAGTCAGCAGAAACACCATGCCGACGGTTGTTGAGAGCGCCTGCAGCAAACACTTGACAATCTCCGAGCTCCTGGCGTCGGGGCACAAGTCGCAATCGATCTTGGCGCTAAACATCTTTCTTATGTGGCGCGCAAACGTGCTCAGCAGCTTGCGCTTCTTTTCCAGCTGCGCCGGAAACGCCGACTCCGAGTAGTATCCGATGCTTGAGCGGTTCTCAAAGGGCCTGACATACACGTAGTCGGTTGTTCCTTCGGGCTGGAGTAGTGATGTGTTGTCGTTGAACAGAGTACCCACTGTGCCGTCGCTCAGGCGGAACCCAAGTCCGTACCGAGGAAGCATCATCCAGTTGAGCACATAGATGCCCACGCGCGGATATTCATCCTGCTCCGGCGTCTGGCCGCTTGTGCCAAGCTCAAGCTCTTCTTCCAGCGAGCTCGAAGATCTCTTAATGTATGCAGTCGTCTGCTCGCAGAATTTCTGCAGCCGGTTCTTCCACATCATAATTGACGGCACGTACTCTTCTGAAAGCTTGGTAACACGTCCAAACTCGGCTTCTACACGATAGCTCCTCTCCTTTGAGCCATCCTCATGCATCTGTATTGGCATGCGCGAGCTTCTGCTGTTGATGTTTCTGCTGTTGCTCTCGTGGTTAGCGACTCTGCTCTCTGTGCCGGATATGGAACCAGCTCCATTTGCAGGCCCGTTAGATGCACGCGGCCGCAGTGCGTATCCGTGTGAAGATGGCACTGGGGGCGCTGCATGCGCTGCTCTTAACTTCATTTGTCCAAACTGAGCTGTTACCGGTCGGTTCTCCTTCTCAGACTCGGCAATTTCGCGCGCATGTCTGCGTGTACGATTAGCAGGCACGTCAGCCCTGGTAGCAAGGGCAGCTGTTGCTGATACCGGCATACTAGCCTTGGATATGTTTGCTGCCGCAAGCCGATTTTCTCTCTCGGGAACTGGCTCCAGCGGTTGTCTCCGCACACTAGGCTTGGTTCCATTAGCAGCTTTCCTCAAGCCATTAGCCAACGGCAGTCTGCCAGAATATGGAACATATGGTTTCTCTGCAACAGAAGCTACAGTAACCGCAGTAGACGAAGAAGACGAGCCACTGACGGAACCGCTTGTGCCACATTTGACTGTCGTTTCCGCTGACTGCTGAGGGATTTGCGCAGTCTGGCAATAGTCGTTTTTGTTTCGCAGTGTCTGAAACTGTTCACGCAAACCCGGATCAGTGTTCACTAGTTCTTTATACTCCTGCAGCGTACGTATAGGCCGTTGAAATATCGCCTCGGGCATGAACGGCAAAGAGTCACTATCTGGGTGCACAACAAACCAGGTGTCGTTGCAAATTTCGTCCGCGCGAATACGCACGCTTTCCTTCTTGCAACACAGCTTGTTTACCAGTGATTTTACCGTTGTCGATATGGGTGGGTCCTTTGGAAACGGAATTGGCTCGTTTACAATCCGGTTGTAGAGCTGTTGGAGGTTGACATTAACACCATCGCGCCGCTGGTTGAACGGTGGTCTTCCATACAGCATGAAGAAAAGAATAACACCTGTCGCCCAGATATCAACGCCACGACTATGGCCTTCGCCATTGCGGGAAATGAGTTCCGGTGCCAGAAAGTTTGGCGTGCCCAGAAACGACAGCTTGCGGTCAGAATCAGACGCTAGGATTGTTGAAAGCCCAAAATCTGCTATCTTGATCCGGTTCATATGGTCCAAGAGAAGATTGCTGTGCTTGATATCGCGGTGGATAATGTTGGCTGAATGCAGGGCATTGAGTCCACTGGCTAACTGTGCAGTAAAGTAACGCGCCTCAAACTCTGTTAACCGCTTCCGCTTGAGCAATAGGTCGTGTAGTGTCCGACTAGTGCAAAGCTCCATGAGTATGTAGACGCGTGATGGGTCTTCAAACACGTAGTGCGATGCCACCACATTGGGATGCTTTGGCAGCACCCGCATCACCTTGACCTCGTATTTTATCTACACACGCCAATGCTCTTCATTTTGTACATTTACATATTTCTGTCGGTATTAGACCACAAGCGCTTTTGGTGCTCCACGCATTTGATTAAAAGAAATTGCAGCATGGCTGTTGTCAGAGTTGCCGCCCTCTAGGACAATACTTACGCGTTCAGCTACTTTGGTGCTGGTTATGCTCTCCTTTTCAATTGTCTTGCAAGCCCAGCTTCTGTCATTGACAACATCGCCCGCTTCCTTGACCTCATAACAGCGGCCAAACGCGCCCTACACCATTGCCATTGTTGCGTAATAAAAAAATGGTTGGATCCCAGGATAGTTAGCAATGATAACATAGGCGGACATAACTAGTTAGGGTTCAGAAGGAAATGCAACAACAAGGAAGCAGAGTTCTTCATTTTGCTATAACCCATCTAATGCATATGCAAAATATAAACAAAACAATGCGTACTCTGCCTAGCATTGACACCACGCGGTATCGCCTTTGTTTCTTATCTACAAAGATAGCTGGCACAGACACGCCATCCGCACACACAAACATGCCATGGTCCGCAGCAGAAGCGCCGTGCCGAGAACTTTGCGAAATATGTCCGGGCATCGCAGTGCTGACTGGTAACACGGCGTCCGTGGCAACCATCCGACACGATTATATCGGCGGCAACAGAAGCCGAGTATGTGCGTTTATTGGTTTCGATGCTCTCTCTATCTTTCCTTTGCTCTCCGCCCCTCCCCTTTATGTTGCTCGCGTTGCTGGGCTTGTAGCGACCCAGCTTCAATGTAGACTCCTGCTGCGTATGCGTGCGAGATAAGCGCGTTCAGGCCTTTAACGACTGCTAACGTTAGGCCAGGCTGTCTGTATATCCCACGTGTTGTGAATTTGAGAATGGAGGTAGAGTAAAAGAAAACGCGAAAAATACGTGTCAAGTTAAGGAAAGAAAGCGAGGATGAGGCAGGGGCGCTCGTTTTTCAGAGCATAACAGCAGCAATCGCAGAGCGAGCAATACTAGCGAACATGCCAAAACGTGTTCAAGCCAGTAAGCGGCAATGTTTTTTTTACAGAGCTTGAGCAGAGCGAAAAAAATAAACAAAAACAAAAGCACCATTAAATCAAACAAATTCAGTATTTATTATAGCCTTAATTCTCTCCAATCACAAGGGGCGAGGTTTTTATTGGCAAGCCATTGGTTGTGGAAAAAAAATTACATCTCATTCGCACAGACGCACGTGCTACATAAATACAACCCATTTTCATAAGCCATTGGATATGTGGACGAAACCCAGGACTGGTAAACTCCGTGTGCCGCAGCAGCTCCTTTTCATGCATAGTTCTTTCCGAGTAAGCTGTACTTCTTGTGCTTCCTTCTTTTTGTTTTTATCACATCCCCCTCATTTTATACTGTCTTAATATTTACTACTTTGTCCACAGGATTCCATGTAAATGAGCGTTCTGCAATCGGCGCAAAGACAGGAGATTCCTGCATTCCAGAGCGACAAAGACTCGTGTCCGCAATGCAAAAGCGAGCGCTATCTGAACAAAAGTATGAAGCTGCTTGCCGGCCCATGCAAACACAGGATCTGCGAGTCTTGTGTGCAACAGATATTTGATGCAGGTCCAGCGCCGTGTCCAGAGTGTCGCCGCATCCTGCGAAAAGCCGAGTTTTACTTGCCCATATTTGAAGATCTAACCGTAGAGAACGAAGTGAGGATTCGCCAGCGAATGGCTTCAACGTACAACAAGCGCGAGGAGGACTTTAAGACCCTAGCAGACTACAACGCGTACCTCGAGATGGTTGAGGAGCTTACATTTAGTCTGCTCTACGATGTCGACACTGATGAAACCGAGTTTATTATTGAAAAGTACAGACGCGACAACACGGCCAGCATCGAGAAGAACCAGTCGAAGTCTCGTCGCGAGGAGCAGCTACAGAAACTCATTTCCGAGCAAGAACGCATAAAGCGCCAGAATCATCGCGAAGAGCTTGCAAAGCAAATCGAAGAGGAGAAGCGCGAGAAAAAGGAGGCGAAAGACAAGCTGATCGATGCATTGGCTACGTCAGACAAGGATGCCAAGGAAATTGTCAAAGCAAATATGATTCAGTTGAAAAAGTCGTCATTGAACAATCGCAATTCCGTACAAAAGTCGCGGTTTGACATTGACGCATTCCTCGGAAATGCCAACGATGATTTCGACGACGATGCTGAGGCAGAGGAGGATTACGGGCCTTTTGACCCAGCAGAGTCACCATATATGCCGATGGACGTTGCCCTCAAGGCTAAATACGACGACCCGAATCCGGCCTTTAGACAAGGCAGCCTTGCTGCTGCCGGAATGACTCGCGAGATCCATCAGCGATACGTGATTGAGGGTGCAATGGCTGGGCTCTTTGCACCTTATCTGCAAGATGAGGTTGCTGAAGGTGGGCCGACTCCAGATAACAATGATGAGAGTTCCATGGCAGTAGATGCAATAGTAGGCTAATCGGACCTGTTTATTTTCTTTTTTTGCGAGCGAACCAAGTAAAGTAAGAGAATAAATGTATTAAAGATTATTCATTCAACATTTATTGAGCTTTGTTATCTAAAAAGATTGGTGCCATGTTGCCACAGTCTATTAGCTTTATCGCCTTTATCTTTGTTTTTGTTTTGTTTAGAAGAAACGAATAGCAAAAAGTAAAACAGCACATCGGATCATTCTCCAGAGCTGTCTTCTGTTAAGCTATCTTCAGGCTTTTCCCACTCGGCAAGCGTCTCGTCATCAATGTAATCGTATCGCCATATAAACCCACCTTCTCCTGTATAGACAATGCTGCGACAGTCTCTTGTAAACACACAAGACGTAACAGGACGAACGGACCGCTTATGCCTTAAAGTCCGCACAGACTTGCCACTTTCAATGCAGTATATGCATACCTCGCCACGACTATTTCCAACACAGATGAACTTGTCGTCAAAGCTCACATCAAACCTAGAAACATTGGCTCCGTGATTACGGACACCAAAAGCGCGCACCAGAGAGCTTGTCTGGAGATCCCAATATTCAATCCGTCCAGACACGTTCTTGACCAGCAGCTTGGCATTAGCAAAGCGAATGCAGTCGACCGATGACCCAATGCTGCGCCTGCCAGGAACAACTACTTTGCAGTCGTCTTGTGCAAAATGAAGAGTGTCAATTTGGTCGTCTGCATATTCAGGCACAGGCCACTGAGACACTTCGCCCGATGGCGATCCAATAAACAAAACCTTTCCTTCCGGATGGAACCGCGCTGATGTAGCGCTCTGCTTGTATATGCACAAGCAAACGCCAGTCTGCACAGACCAGAGACGCACTGTTTGGTCGCTTCCAACCGACGCCAGCAGCCGGTCGTCTGTCGGGTGAGGTTGTAAGTCCACAACGGTATCTGTATGACCAGCGAGAACACGGACCTCGCGCGTCCACGCAAGGCTAACTATATGGACAGCTTTATCCTCTCCAGCAACAGCAAAGAGCGCATCGCCAGGACACCGGATCCAACAGCATGAGCGAAAGGCCATCGTGTTGTCAGAGTTGAGCTGAAAGTGCGACATGACATCCAAGTGATCACCACAGTTCTCATTGTCGTAGACATTTGCTTGTGTATGGCCCGTAGTGCACAGAAGATTGCTGCTATCCTCTGGATCACGAACCGCAGCACCGCGCTTGTCAAAGGTGCGCTCGTATGAAGGCATGCCGCCCATGCCATGTCCATTGTGGCCCTTGTCGCCAGGATGGTAGAACACCAGCGCTAACTGGGCAATTGTGCCGTTATGGTTTTCACGCACAATCCTGCGCAAACGCAGGTTCCTGAATATATGTTCTTGTGTCAAAGGCTTGGAATCCCCAGAGGGTTCTGGGGTTTGCTCGTTTGCTTCTGTCTCGGGACTAGCCAAGCGCACACGCTTTGCTGGAGCCTCACTGTCCTCGCCTCTGTCCAGATCATCGCCCTTCTCGTTCTGGTTCTGGTTCTGGTTCTCGTTCTGTTGCTGCTGCTGCTGCTCTTGTATGTAAACCTCCGCAGTCATGTTTGCGGCACGAACCTCTGACAACAAAATAAATGGAAGCAAATTAGCCAAATTCAGTTGTTATTACCAGGAAAGAGAAATAGCGGCAGAAAAGCAAAGTCACGTTCGCTCGCAAGACGTGCGTGAAACATGCAGCAACACGAAAAACGCGTTGCGCGAAACAACCAATCACCACCAACATCAACCAACGCACGTGATAGTATCTGGAATTGGCTGCATGTTTGTGACTACTAGTGATTCACATCGCTGGCGGGACTTAATCGATCAGCCAAGCCTTTGGGCAATGTTTTCGTTGGAAGGCGAAAGAAAAGAAGGAGAATCGGTTCGCTACTTTTTCGACAAGCTTATTCATTTCCTCTTTGCTTTATCTGCTGTTTTTCAGTTATTGGAGGAATTAAAGGAAAAACTTTTGTTATCAACTTTTCTTTCTCTCTAAACCTCTGTGGGTCTGCCAAAGAAGGAACGACAAACAAGAATGGCACCTATTTCAACGGTCCCGACCGGTTTCGAGAGCCGTCGCGCTGCAACCGAGTACATTGAGAATGAACTGACAAAGCGCATAATGTTTCTTGATGGTAAGCTATGTGGTATATTTTTTGTGCAGCCTGGTTGTGCCTGGCCGCCCCACTCTTGCAACTGCAGCAATGGAAACTACTGACACCGAGTTCTTCATATTTACCGGCAACGACAATAGGCGCCATGGGCACGCAGATCCAGGAGCTACGGCTTTCCGAAGAAGACTTCCGCGGCGACAGGTTTACAGATCACACGCACGATCTTAAAGGGAACAACGATCTGCTGGTCCTTACGCAGCCAAAGGCTATCTACCAGATCCACCTCAACTACCTTCTCGCTGGTGCCGATTTTGTCGAAACCAACACGTTTTCGGGAACCACAATCGCCCAGGCCGACTACGGTATGGAATCGGTCGTGTACGAGCTGAACAAGGTTGCGACGGAGATTGCACGGGATGCATGTGTGGACATGCTGAAGGAGACGCCCGACAGGCCACGTTTTGTGTGCGGCGCCATCGGCCCTACGAACCGCACCTGCTCCATCTCTCCATCGGTGGAAAATCCAAGCTTCCGCAATGTCACCTTTGACGAGCTTGTCACGGCCTACACAGAGCAGATCCGCGGTCTGCTGGACGGCGGTGCGGATGTGCTGTTGGTTGAAACGATCTTTGACACGCTCAATGCCAAAGCAGCACTGTTTGCCATCGACACGCTTTTTGACGACGGTGTCTACGAGCGTCTTCCAGTGTTTGTGTCGGGCACTATTGTCGACCAGTCGGGACGCACGCTTTCTGGACAGACCGGCGAGGCCTTTGTCACCAGCGTTTCCCACGCAGAGCCATTAGCTATTGGACTCAACTGTGCACTAGGTGCCAACCAGATGCGGCCGTTTATCCAGAACATCTCCAGCTTCACCGCAAAGAACGTGATCTGCTACCCCAATGCAGGCCTTCCTAACACGTTTGGCGAGTATGACGAGTCACCCGAAGCGATGGCTGCAAACGTCAGCGTCTTTGCCCGCGAAGGGCTGGTAAACATCCTTGGTGGCTGCTGTGGCACTACGCCCAAGCACATCAAAGCCATACATGATGCCTGCAAAGACTTTAAGCCCCGTGTAGCAGGCGCCGATATCCGCAAGGAAAAGATGATCCTCAGCGGACTTGAGCCTCTCATTTACGACAAGCACACCAACTTCCTGAACATTGGTGAGCGCTGCAACGTTGCTGGCTCACGCAAGTTTGCGCGTCACGTTATCAACAACGAGTACGAAGATGCGCTGGCCATTGCGCGGACGCAGGTGGAGAACGGTGGCCAAATCATTGACATCAATATGGACGAAGGTATGCTTGACGGCATTGCGGCTATGACAAAGTTTCTTAACCTCATCTCCACCGAGCCCGACGTGGCCAGGGTGCCGATAATGGTTGACTCGTCCAACTTTGATGTTGTTGAGGCTGGTCTCAAGTGCGCGCAAGGAAAGTGCATTGTCAACAGCATCAGCTTGAAGGAGGGAGAGGAGGACTTTTTGCGGAAGGCCCGGCTGGTCAAGCGCTACGGCGCTGCGGTGGTGGTGATGGCATTTGACGAGGTCGGCCAGGCTGTTGACCGCGAGTACAAGTTCAGGGTGTGCGAACGCTCTTACCGTCTGCTTGTCGACAAAGTCGGGTTCAATCCAAACGACATCATCTTTGATCCCAACATTTTGACCATCTGCACTGGAATGGAGGAGCACAACAACTATGGCGTCGAGTTCATAGAGGCCACAGCCGACATCAAGGCAAAGCTGCCAGGCGCGAAGATCTCTGGCGGTGTGTCCAACCTGTCCTTCTCGTTCCGCGGCAAGGAGACTATCCGTCAGGCCATGCACTCGGTGTTTCTGTACCACGCAATCAA
>JANBOK010000275.1:0-18038 GCA_027595805.1 Coemansia sp. Benny D160-2 | reverse complement strand
GAGACCAAAACAAACAACAGACCTTCTTTTCTCCTCTTTTCTCCATTCCTCTATTTGTTTGTTTTTGCATTTGTCACCACTATTCCCTCATCCTTTTCTGCCTACCATTTGCTTTACATCTCTTAACCGCTACTCCACTTCCTCTACTTTTGACAATGTCCGGGCCACAGGACGCCGCCAATCCGCTTAGCAAATACAAGCTGGTCTTTCTTGGCGAGCAAAGTGGCAAGTATCCCTTCTCCCTTGCCAAGATTGCAGCATAGTTGGCTTTGAATTTAACCGCAACTATGTGGCTTCTTGACGGATTTCTATAACTCATACATGCCGACTGCGTGTATAGTAAACCGTAACAATAAACTTTTACCAATACTAATTTCGTTATATCTCTATTTCTTCTTGGTCTTATTCCGCTCGTGTAGTCGGGAAAACCTCCATTATTACGCGCTTCATGTACGACACTTTTGACACAACCTACCAGGCGACCATTGGCATTGATTTTCTCTCCAAAACCATGTACCTTGAAGACCGCACTGTTCGGCTTCAGCTGTGGGACACTGCTGGACAAGAGCGCTTTAGAAGCCTTATTCCCAGCTATATTCGGGACTCTTCTGTGGCGCTGGTGATATACGACATTACAAATCGCGAGTCGTTTATCCAAACAACGAAATGGATTGAGGATGTGCGTGCTGAGCGTGGCGATGAAGTCATCATCGTGCTGGTCGGCAACAAGACCGATTTAAACGACGCTGGCAGACAAGTTTCCACGGAAGAGGGCGAAAAGAAGGCCCGCGACTTTAATGTGATGTTTATGGAAACTAGTGCAAAGGCCGGACACAACGTCAAGATTCTGTTCAGGAACATTGCCTTGGCACTTCCGGGCGTGGACAAGGGTGCAAACGACGCTAATCGCACATCCACTATTGATGTTTCGCTCAGTACAAACAACCACAACGCGACAACCGAATCCGACTGTGCATGCTAGGAGGAGGAACCCTCGCTTCGCAGTTCACGCGTTTGTCGGTATTTTTAGATGCCAAGGTTTGACACGTTAAACATCATAAATTTCTCAATATTTCTATCTATCTCTAAACGCAACTTGCCTCGTAGGAAAATAGCAAATGTGATGGAAGAACCGGCTCGGCTTTGCCAATTCTTACTATCGAGCCGATCAGTAAATCTGAATTGATATTGCTCGCTTTTCCTTGGCCCAAACAAAAAAAAAGAAGAGGGAAGCAGAAAAAAAGATGGCTATTTTGCAGTGTTGAAGGCTGAGAGTTTGCTGATTCACCCTTTCTCATTCCCTCGGTATATTCCTTATATCACACACAGGTGAGTTTATAATAATGGATTAATAGTGCTAGCGCTGGCAGCAAAGAGAGGATAGCCCTATGATACGCGAGCATCCATCATCACAACGATGGATTCATGCTAGCAAGCCGGGGCAAGCAAAGTGGACTGGGCGAATGGAGCGAAACAGAAGATTCAACGTTTATATCGGAACAAAATTGCGATGGATGCGCCATGGCGATGTAACGATATAATGGATGCGCTAACCATGCTACCTTGAATACCGTAATAATTCAATTCGACATTAGAATTTAGTTAACAGTCTGTAAGCCGCATCTGATGTTTTATGGCTACCAGCATTGTTTTGCAATTTGGACACTTTTCTGGTAACGCATAATACCAGGTGTGGTTTAAGCGGAATTGACAGCAGAATTCCCCCCGGCTTGCCTGCATGTGGGTCCACTTTAACTGGTCTATTTTCATTATTTGCGAGACACCGAGTACCAAAAGAAGCTTGAATTGGGATTTGCACGAACAAAGTGCTGCTACACATTGGACCAAGAGTGGGGCAAAGGACTGCATTGTCCATGTTTTCTGGCCATTTGCAGCTGCTTGTGAAAAAGTAAGAACCACGGACTAAACTTGAATATCATCCCTTCCATTCTGTGCTGGCGAGTTCAGCGTGTAGGCATTTTAATAACGCACCATGGGTAGAGTCATCAGAAATCAGCGTAAGGGTGCTGGGTCGATCTTCGTTGCCCGCACTCACCGCCGCAAGGGCGCCGCCAAGCTTCGCTCCGTTGACTACGCTGAGCGCGAAGGCTACATTCGTGGACTTGTCAAGGAGATCATCCACGACCCTGGACGTGGAGCGCCTCTTGCAAAGGTTCAGTTCCGCGACCCGTACCGCTTCAAGACGCGCACTGAGCTGTTCATTGCTACTGAGGGCATGTACACCGGCCAGTTCATCTTCTGCGGCAAGAAGGCTCAGCTTGCAGTTGGCAACACACTTCCCGTTGGTGAGCTTCCCGAAGGTACCATCATCTCCAACATTGAGGAGAAGCCTGGAGACCGTGGATCGCTTGCGCGTACCTCGGGCAACTATGCCACCGTCATCAGCCACTCTACCGAGGATGGCATCACCCGCATCAGACTCCCATCGGGCAGCAAGAAGGTGCTGAAGAGCAAGTGCCGTGCTACCGTTGGCATTGTTGCTGGAGGAGGCCGTATTGACAAGCCTCTGCTGAAGGCTGGTCGTGCCTTCTACATGCACCGCGCCAAGCGCAACTCGTGGCCTCGCACTCGTGGTGTTGCTATGAATCCCGTCGATCACCCTCACGGTGGTGGTAACCACCAGAACATTGGTAAGGCATCGACCATTGCTCGCAGCGCCGTTCCTGGCCAGAAGGTCGGTCTCATTGCTGCCCGCCGCACTGGTCTTCTGCGCGGTACCAAGAAGATCAAGGAGTAACTGCCACGCTGTTAGCTTTTTTCTTTCAAAACGCGCTTTTGACTGTGTTGAGCAGCTGAAGCATCACCCTAGTCGTAGTCAGGCATGGAGCCGCTCCCAATGCTGCCTTTCCAGTCAATCTTTCTTTTTGGACTCTGTGTCTGGCTTCAAACTCAATAAACATCCTGTTTTTTTGTGACATGAGCTGTTTGTGTTTGTCATACGGCTATGGCTTGCCTTTCTGCTGATGGAGAAAAAGCAGGTTAGAACTTTCAACCCCAGAAGCGAGTGCTAACGAAAAACACGGAAAAGTTTGCCGTCATTCTTGAATTGACTCTGCTCTGGTCTCTTTTTTAGATTCTTTTGTATTTGCACAGACTCTATTGAGAAATCGCTCTCTTTTCGTCTTCTCCGCCGATTTACTGACTAGCTGGCTGTCGCACGCATCTTCATACACCCAGAAGCAAAATGCACACATGTACTCGGGGCGGCTGTGGCCGGGAGTTTGATGAGGCCGCCAACGACGCAATGGCCTGCCAGTACCATCCAGGAAAGCCCGTTTTCCACGAGGGGCTCAAGGGCTGGTCCTGCTGCAAACCTCGGGTGCATTCCTTTGACGAATTCATGGAAATCCAAGGCTGCCAGCTCGGCCCTCATTCGCACGAGCCCAAACACAAGGAAGACCCCTTCAAGGCGGATCTGACCAAATATGCTGATGTTCTGCCTGCCAGCTCTCCCCAGACCGATGCGTCTGGACAGGGTGCTCCCGCAGCGGCGGCATCGGCTGCTGTGCCAAAGGCGGAGGAGCCGGCTCCCATTGACGAAGATCCAGAGGGCGTTGTTGTGGCCCCCGGGACCAAGTGTAAGCGGAATGGCTGCACTGCCGTCTACGAGTCGGAGGAGAAGTCGCACCAGCCTGATCAGTGCCAATTCCATCCAGGCGCCGCCGTGTTCCACGAAGGAACCAAGGGCTGGTCATGCTGTGCGCCCAGAGCAACCGACTTTGATGAGTTTATGCAGATCAAGGGCTGCACACGTGGGAGGCATCTGTTTGTTGGAACCCAGCAGGAAGCCTCCAGTCTCCAGCAAAATAAGTGCCGCAACGACTTTTACCAGACGCCAGGCGCCGTTATTGTTTCTGTGTATGCAAAGAAGATTGACCGCAACCAGAGCTCGATCTCGTTCTCCAGCGACTCGATGCACTTGCATCTGGTATATGAAGGCAACAAGGTCTACGATGACGAAATCAAGCTAAACGCACCAGTCGATCCAGATGCATCGTCCTTTGAGCTTCTGAGTACCAAAGCCGAAATCAAGCTTGTTAAGAAGACATCTGGCCCTTGGTCGGCTCTTGAGAGTGCTGCTCCATAGACTCTTTCTTTAACAGACTGCTCATCTACATTAAACATCTGCCAATAAAACAAAGTACTGGAAGAAAGAAGGAAAGAAAAAGAAAAAGAAAAACTAGCTTGGTCAAGAAGAGTGGAGCTCCTCAAACTCGTGTAAAAGGTGAGGGTGGTGGGGCTGAATAGTCCAGAGCTCCGCTGGACGAATGTGCTTCAGGTGTCTGGAGTACCGATCCTTTGTCTGGCAGCATTGCTTGACACAAAGCGAGGAGGCAGAGGCTGGATTGAGCTTTGCTCTCAGGCGCTTGACATGCAGGATGGCCGGGAATATGTCCACAAACGAGTAGCCGGTGCACAGTGCAAATACCGTGCCATCGAGACTGCTTGACGTTGTACCCAAGTAAAAACAGGCAGCAGCAATTTCTGAGGCGGAGAACCGCAGGCTGCTCTGGTTGTGAAGAAGCGCATCAATATGGTCGCACGCAGCAATGAATTGACGCGCATCAAAGCGCCTTGGAACTGTTGTGGGAGACGACGACGGATGCCATTCAGGCTTGGGCCCATCCACCATAGTAGAGTCCGCAAACTGGTCGGGGAAATGGAGAGCTGCACGCTGGAAAGCTATACATAGGAACTCGAAGGCTGTCGGAACAGCCAGATGCCAGCCTAGAGCCTCGAGCACATCGAATTCCGCCTGCTTGAGCTGTTCAAATGTAAAGGCATCCTTGGAAAAGTCTGTGAGCTCCGAGAGAGATGGCACATGCTTCTCCTCCATTTTCATGGCAACTGACAGACATGCAGTTCCGTAGCACTGGAGCATGCTCGGCTGTATCTGGAGACAAGTATGAGCAAGGAAGCGATCCAGGTACTGGACGGTCAAGTGAAGAGTTTGTCTGTGCATGCGGTAGTCAGCAGCCACCTCCATGAGCCAGTCGACAAGAATAGGCCGCATCCGGCCTGATAGCTCTGGATGTCTGGAAATCCCTCGGTCCAGCCCCACCGAGTATTCCCGCTCAGTGTCAAGAAGCCACTCGGCAAGCTCCTCGTACGTATCGGGAAGATCCTCCTCAAGAGGCGTAAGGGCTTGAATGACTGGCACAAACAGATCGTGTACCTCGCTTGGAGGCAGTGTGCCAATATCCCCGACATCGTGAGACGATGGGTGAAAGGGCGATGAGGGCGCAACCAGCGTGATTTGAGACTCGAGCAACGATGAGTCGTCGAGATCAAGGCTTCCTTTGCAATGAGTCTTGTCTTTGCGCAAGGTATCTGGCCTGTCTGCTTCTTCGCCAACCTCAGACGATAGCAGTATTATAGTCGCTTCTGAGGACGGATCAGCGTCCCTTGCCTCAAAGCAGTCATGGACAGCAGCAGGCTTATGCGGAAGCTTGGTGGAAGAGGTCTTTTGTGCGGGGATTTCTGCGTGCTCTCCGCGCTTTCCACACGCCTTGTGTATGTGCTTGGCAGACATTGATGAAAGCGACGCGTACTTGCGAATTCCCATTTCAGTACATCTTCGTTTAATAGCCTGCTTGGCCTTGTCAACAAGATTTTCAACAGCGGTGTTTTCGTTTGTCTCTTCCAACACACGCTTGTGTTGCTTTGTCGGTTTTGAGCCCACAGAAGCCGCGCTTTTACTGGCGCGGTCGCTGTGCGCAGACGATTTTGCCTTTCTTGTTGGTTTCGTGTTCAATGTCGCTTCTGCATTCTTGGGTAGATTATGGCTGGCTGAATCGAGATTTGTGGCCAGAGCCACGGCGTTTTCCTTGTTGGAAGCGCGAGACAATGCCATGTCTGAGAACCGCGCTTAAACACTATTGCCCACCGTATGCAGAAGGACCGATATACGAGCACGGCAAGCGTGTTCCTGATAGCACCAAGGACAAGTGCTAACAAAGGTGTGTATGTGTGCGTGCAGGGAGACAACAGGTGATAAATAGACAGCGTTATCAATAACAAGAGCAAGGATGGCTGAGTCCAAAAATGTAAATAAAAATGCGAGTAAAACAGCGCTTTCAAAGGTAAAAAAGGATGCCTGCTGGGTTGAAAAACGCGTGTTGAAAAGAAGAAAACCCCAAACAAACAAACAAGCTAGGGACAAAAAAAAACAAGCCAGGCGCGACGCCGATTGGCTATGCACATTCCACATTTTCTGCAGAAAGAAAAAAGCCTCTTGCTTTTCTTCCCTTGTTTTAGCGCTGTTTCAGTGTCAGCTCGGCACATTCCGATGGCTTTTGCAAAAAAAGATAGCAAGTTTGGCGCCTAAAGCGCGTCCGTTTGATGTCTTTCCGGCATGGAATGCAAAAAAAAACAGGTCTGTTGATGAGGAAATCTAGACGCCAGGCCCAGAAGACTGCTGAAAGCACCTGAACTGGATCTGGGTCCTCCGCGTGCATTCGCGCAAAAGCTTGTTCACAATGTCCCAGTGCTGTGGCGACAAGAAGACGCCGTTCTCTTCGCGAAGATTGTCTGTTGGCTGTGGCGGAGGTGGGCGGCCTTGCTGCACAGCAGCCTTTTTGGCCCGCTCCTGCGTTCGCTCAAATGCAGACCGCACATAGCCATAGAGCAGACGGAAGCACTCCTTGGCGCCTGGCGTCATGTACACCTGTAAGGTCTGGCTAATGAAAAGCGACTCCAGAATGCACTGCAGCATTCCTCCGACGCTAAACGAGTCGATTGCACGTATGCTCTCGAGCATATCTTGTGCCAGGTTTTCGGCAAGCGCTTGGAAAACGCGCTTTGTTAGCGGCTGCTGCTTGACCATGTGGTGCTCCTCGCCAGCGCCCACCTCGGCTATCAGATCCATGATTTCAGCATGAGTAAACACCATGTACAGCAGCGCCTCCGACACATAAGGCTGCGTGTCCTTTGGAAGTTCGGTGGTCGACCAGCTAAACCCGCCCATCAACACGCCATGGTTCACGATGCTACTGAGCTGCATTGCTTTGTCACGGATGTAGTACGAAAAGATCATTTCGTCCAGCCGCCGCAACATCTTTTCCATCTGCGGCAGCTCGTCTACGAGATCCAGTTTGAATGAATGGCGGATGGCCTTGCAGTGAAGCAGGTCGGGCACAACAAAGAGTCTGAATGCAGTCAGATTGCAAAGCGTGGCCAACACATGGAAGCTGCGTGTGTTATGACGCGCAGGCATCCTCCCTTGATCCTGCCGACTGACTTCAACGGCAGAGTGTCGGCGTGTAACTGATGCCGATGCAGATACAGATGATGCTGCTGCCACTGCTGCTCCTCGGTTGTCGTTTTTCTTGGGAAGGTTAAATGAAAACCGTCGAGGTATCCCCCTGCCCCGCGGTGCCTGCAACGTAGATGTGCCCACTGCGCCTCCGATGCTGGCAGAACCAGGTGAGGATGCATCAGAAGCCATGTTTGCTGACATTGCCGCGGCTGGTGGCCCTGCTTTGTCAGTCGAGTCGCCATACAAGAAAACCTTATCAATGTCAAGAGACGTGGATGTACTGAACGCCAGCATATGAAGCGTATCCAGGAACGAGTACATTGTTCCAAAGAATGTGCGCTTTACATGGCCAATCGCCATGTCATGCATCTTATGCGACCGCTCGCTCTGCAGCCGCTGGCCCTCATCAAAGTTGGAGTCAAAGTGCGGCGTCTGGCCTTGAATCATGGTACGAGTGCTTTTTCCTGGCTGGAGTGTTGCCGAGTGGATAGTGCCCAGCTGTCCGATAACTATCTGGGCAGTGCGCAGGAACAGCGGGAGTAGCTCTGTGTTTGCAATAATATCCACAAGCGTGCTAGGCGAACCTTCAATCTCCTGGCGGTCTCGGCGACTAATGTAGAATGGCGGCCAGTAGCCAGTTCCGTGGTGCAGACACCAGGTTTCGTGCAGATACATCAAGCAGACATCCCGGTCCCACATGTCGCAAAGGAAAAGCTCAAGCCCTGCCTTGAGCTGGCTGATCAGATTGGCCAGTATGATTGCCGGCTCCTGGGCCATGTCAATTGCTTCAATGTCATTCGCAGTGTTGACAACAAGCTCGACAATTGCAGTCATAAAGTGGCCAGAAAGCAGTGCATGTGTTTGAGGAAGGCGCTGGATCATAGCGCCAATGTGCTTTGGCTTCAGCGAATCCATGTTGATCATTGTCTCAGACTCTCCAAGCATTCCCATCAGCCGCAGAACATATTGGCTGTACTTTTCAATAATCTCTTCAAGCAGAGAGTGGCACTTTGACACCTTCTCCAGGTTGAGCCCCTGGCGCCGACGTCTGCCTTTCCCAGCCGTAGCGACAGGCTTCTGATATAGCTCCTCCATGAATGCCTGGCTAAGCTTCCAAAAGTCCGGCAAACGCCGCACAACCTCTTGCGACAGAGAGCGAAGCGTGTTATATATATGCTTCCATCTGTGGAACTCGATATCTCTGCCATGGGAGAACGCAGGAAAGTCCGCAAACGAATCGATTTTCAATGCGCGCGTAAGCTCATCAGATCTGCGCTCAGCATCCAACAAACGATCCCGGCCAGTTGCGGTGCCAAATGTTGTGACTATGGCTGGGCTCGGTATGCTACCACCTGCATTCCCTTGGTTGTTGGCACGACGCCTCTCGGCCTGTAGCTGCTGATGGCTGGACTGCGACACTGCGTGTTTATAGTCCTCGTATATTGTGGCCATCTTGTCTACAATCCAGGCATGTTGGCGCTCAAGATAATAGGCCACCGGATCCCTATCTCCAGGATCGATCTCAATCAGATGTCTGATTATAGCCTCCTGTTCGCTGTATTCATGCGTGGGCTGTTCAAGATGTCTAAACAAGGCACTGCGCAGCTCAACAACGCTTTCCTGGACCTCCTTCCAGACATACCGAAAGATCTTACTGAGCGCATTGGCTTGCGAGTCATCAGCGGCATCCTCGATAGCCGCCTCAATGTCGCCATCTGTGACTGTCTGGAGCAGCTGCCGACCCTTTTTATACTCGCGCACAGCAATGTCAAACCGCCCCTTGCGTGTGTATTCGATCAGGCTGGAGGGAAGGTTAAAGTAGAACTTGTACCGCTCCACAACGCTCAGCGTTGACCGAATCTTCTCAAGACGTGCACGCCTGTCGATAATCGGGTTGTATATCTCGTCTGCTCGCTGAGTCGCGCCCTGCAATGACTCGCCAAACGCACGCGTTCCATACTCGGCTTGCTCGTTCAAGGAGCGCGACTTCATCTCTTCGTAGAGCAGATCAATCTTGTAGCGCGCATCGACAAAACTATCAAAGTTGTTGTGGACCAGGATTTTCAGGGCTTCTGTGCCCTGCGACACAGACTCACGCAACAGCCTTGCGCCTTGAACGAGATCAGCATATGGCGTATCGCCATGAACTACCTGCATATAGGACGCTGGAGAAAAGCTCTTGCTGGAGATGCTAAACTTTGCCCTGTATGTCATGTCGCTCAAGGCATGAGGCTCGCCCTTGCTTTCAAGAACAGCGCCCACCGAACGATATACATGAAGCGGGTCGCGGTCGCTGATAGTCACGCCGTGAATTGCTCCGCCATCCGCCGCTATGGAGTTTGTGCGCTTGTTGTTTCTGTAGCTGCTATCGTCCTCGTCATCGTCGTCTTCTTCGTAAATGCCTCGGTTCTCGTAGCTTCTGGAACGACTCGCATGCTCTGACTGGCCTCCATGGCTCTCGCCTACGCTGCTTTCTCGGTCGTGGTTGTGTCGCGTATGCCGTGGACTGCCCATGCCATGCAGATGCTCGCTGCCGTCAAATGATCCCCCACTGCCACCGCCGCCGCCGCCGCCATCTCTGTAGGTTGTTCGAGAAAAGCTATCTAATCCATAGCGAGCAAGAATCTCTGCATCTTCGATTGGCGGCATTATTCTTGTCAAATGAGCTGCGATTTCTTTCGGCTGATTTAAAGAAAGAGTTGGATGTGCGTGTTATAAATATTAATTGAAACTGTTTGAAGAATGAATAGCGTGTGACGGAGTGTTTTTAAAAGAGAAAAGACTAACAACAGCAGCAGGCTTTGAAGAATAAGCCCCAGCCAAGCGGTTTTTTTGGGTCTAATCTCCGCTGATCTTGTGGTTGGATGACTCAAGCACTTGGCATGTTTATGCAGTAAAAGAGCTCAATAGACAACAAGATCCTTTTGCCCTAGTATCTGCAGTGCGTTTCGTCTCACGGATTACCCTGATCTACTAGTCCCTGGCTAGCTAACTAAAGTTACCGCTGCTGTTGCAGTCATTATTTTGACTACTTGTATACGATAAAGTAAATCAGTTTCAGCAATCAAAGGAGGATATCATCGATAAACACACACGCTGAACAAATTGAACACAATGACATTCGAAGACAAAAGAACTGGCAAAAAGCGCCTCATAAAAATACTGCTTTTTACACTATATCTCAGTTTTGGTTTGGGTCCAAAAGTTTGCTGGATAGTAAACAATAACACAACATTTTGATATGCCTAGCGATTGTGGAAAACCCGATAATTTCGGTTATTTATTATTTATTCTTTGTTCTGAGACATGTATCCAGTTGAAACTATTTTCATGCAAAAGTAATAGAAATGTTGAACCATATGATTATCGACTCTGTAAGGTATATGGGTTATTTATAATTGTTAATGCGTATACCTCAAAATATCCACTGCTTGCAGCTCCATGACGAAACGGAAATAACGACAAAAGAATTTGAAATAGCTACATGTTAGCAACTATCGATAATAGGAAAGAAAATGTTAGTCCTAGTCCCCGTTGTATTTTTTTTTAGCAAAACATGAGTACGAGGCTATTATTCCTGATATCTCCCTTCCCCAAAAAAGATATTATGTGGCTTGGCAGCTGGTGGATTGTTCAACGATTGAATAGAGAAGAATGAAATGGCCAAATATGGATTTATTTTCTTTTGCAAGGATGGAGCTGGATCAGTAGAATTGAATTATACAAATGAATAAATGCTCTTTTCTATTGTTTTAATTGCATTTTTCTTCTAAAGGGTGGAAACACCTTGGAGGGCGCAAAATGTTATAATATTGAGTCTGGTCGAATCTGGCCACAAGACGTTTGCTTGAAAACTTATTTCTTACAATCCAAGAGCAATTACCAATCGTCGGTGCTAATAATGTTACTTATACGCTCAAGGGCCGTATGTAACTGTTATTCTGCCACTTTTCCTCTCTAAAAATTAACACCAACACTATCTCTCACTTTTTACTTTTTTCTTTCAGAATTATATATTACATTGTTTTGATTTAAGAAAGCGCAACCATCGCTCCATAACATCTCCCTGCAATCCAGGCAACAAACCGTGCAAAATACTAAAATTATGCACCTTTGCTCTAACAACGGTTCAAACTGCGATCGCGAATGCACTTGTCCGCTATGTAAAGGAGGAGACGGCTAGGAAAACATTCAAGATTGTTTTCTGTTTAAAAATATCCACATATTGTTTGCTAAGCTCAATCTTGGATTGCATAACGTGGATTGGCTTTCACATAAAAGGCTCGCTGTGTTTGACTATGCCAAACCTAAAAAATAATTATTGCAATGCTTTGTCAACCTTCATCTTGTTTCTGGCAACAAAGCAATATTATATTACTCTAAATTTTTAAATTCTAAAGTCATCCAATAAAATATATAAGTATTTATTTGGCCATCTTGCGCTCCACCGACGAGTGTGGCGATATCATCTTATACTCGAAAGGCATGAGTGGTGGGCGCACAGAGGCACCAACTCCATGAGGGGTATAGACGCGGATCTTGGCCTCGGGAAATTGGCCTGTGATTGCTACCCACCCAATACCTGTAAACGCAACATCCAGCGTTGCATGGTGTTTGTGAAGTCCCTCAAACGTATGCTCAACAGCAATCTGGTGCTTTGGAAACGATTTGAGTCTCTCAGAATCGCCGGTCGGGGGCTTCAATACAGACTGCTTCCCACTCGCCATGCCCTCAACAAGCTCGTCCGCGCGCTGGATGTTGGTAAAGTGGGGGCGAATCGTCGAGAATATCGTGACAAATACCCGACTAGGTCCCTCAACAAGATCAATACGCGCAAGGCCGCCAAGAAGAACGCTTTTACCAAGCCCAAGGATATACGATAGTGGTATGATCCGCTTGCTGCAGAACGCCAACTTTAGCTCTTCGTTGTTCAGAAACGCAACTATGGATTTGTTGCTAAACACGCCTGGTGTATCATATAGGTTTGTCTGTCTATCCTGTGGCCGAGCGCCCTCTGCTGGCACTAGTGCCTTGACAAAGTAACGCAGTGGAATACCAGCTAGTCCCATTGTAGTTCCTGGGACGTGTGATCCGAGAACTCTATGTGCAGAGCCGCCAATGCTGATCCTCAGAAGAGCGTTTATCAGCTCAGACTTTCCAACATTTGCACGTCCCACCATGTATATGTCCTGGCCAGGACGACGATGTTCGAGGATGTTTGCTGCTAGATCGCGCACACCTATGTTTTTCCGGGACGACACCAAGTGAATCTCCTTGATGTTAAGATCAAGAATATTGGTGAAACGGCGAATCCACATTCTGACTCTCTCCTCGTGAAAGTCTTTTGGAAGCAAGTCCGTCTTGTTTGCCACCAAAATAACAGGATGTCTTTCTCCAATAAACTGCCCCAGGTGTGGTATAAGACTGCCAGGAATATCGAATATATCGCACACCACAATAACAAGAAGATTGGATCTGTAGCGCAGAAAATGAAGTGCTCGCGGATCCGACACAATGTCCTTTTTCCAGGAGTGATCGAGGCGAGTGTAGTGTTTAAGATTATAGCATCGCTGGCAGATGATTCGATCGCGACCGTCTTCGGCGCGTCGACGAAGACGCGCTGCAACCAAGGTATCGTAGGGTTTTGAGGCAACCGGCTCTGCATCTTGCTTATCTTCTTCATTCTCCTCGATTTCATCCTTTCTACGAACAATATTCGGATCGACAAATCCGGCAAGCCCTTCCCCAGTGAAAACAGCTCTTAGCTCTGGATCATCGATATCCTTGATTATCTTTTGGTACTCTTTTTCACTAAGCACTTCCGAACTCGACCCCTTATTACTGGCCTTGTGGGTCTCAGAGAGAGCAGGTATTGCGGTGGGTTCGGAGTTATCGTTGTAGGCCCCGTCAATGACTGGTAAACCCTGGGCCAGATTAGCCTGGTTAATCAATCGCCATTTTTTCTCGTTAAGGTATCCTGGCGAGCCCACCTGGGTTGTTTGGAATGCCGCACCACATGTCGGGCATTGTGGTGCTGTCTTCTTTGTTGCATATTTAGTGGTTGCATAGTAGCGGGGTTGAGTACGAGGTTCCAGGTTATTGGATGATGCGTATATTAATTGAAAGGCACTGTGTTTGTTAGCATGATAGAGCCGATCTGGGCGGCTGAGCGTGAGAAAGCTCTGTGTGCTGTTCCTCTGAGCGTTTACGAGCATTCCTGCTAGTCGAGTTGATTTCGTTCCGGCCTGCACAAATCCTGCTCTTCGCGTTATAGTCCTCCTTGGTATCATCATGCTCTATATATGCTTCCTATAATTCGGTATTGTATTGCTAATTCGGATTCTAAAAGAAAGTGAGAGAAAACAAGTAGAATGGAAGGGAATACAGCGCTCGAGCCTTTTATACCTCCTCTTAGTAATGTGAAAAGATCAAAAACCCCTCTGAATCCACGATCCAAAAGAAACAATGGGCGATTATTAGATTAATTATAATCGGATTACCAGTGCGATTTTCCAGTGTTGTTTTTTATTGTTCAATGAGTAAGAAGCAGCAGCATTTAAGTGTAGAGCCAAGACGAAAGAGCCGCTTGTTATCGCAGCAAAAGAAAAGACAAGGCAAATGCATTTTATCTTGAAGTGCTCATCCTTTTACCTCTGAGTTTCAGTAATTCATCTTCAAAATGGTGCGTATCCATCGTATTTGCTTCGGCACATGGGCGGCGTGAGATCTGTAGACAATGGATTCGACATGACAGCTGGCGTTATCCGAAAGAGAGGACGTCCCAAAACCCTGAATATGCCTGCTTTGTCGAGTAAGCGTAATTGTATAGCGGGGATATAGTAGTGACGATGGATGCGATCTATAAGCAAGAAGGTGGTGCATCCATCATGGTTTTTTGCTTGGCACGGCGCTCCGCTATTCACACTTTGGGAAGGGATTCGTGTGATTTGGAAAGACATTTCGAATTTCGAATGAACTCATTGGAATCCGTGGCTGCTGTGTGTTGAATGTGGGACTAAAGGCTTTTAAATGTACCTTTTGCTTTACCATCGGCAACAGCGACAGTAGTCATATTTGGGAATATGTGTGTTGTGATGGCCTAGCATCTGAGACGTTTTCTGTCTTTGCGCTGGTTGGCACTTATGTTAAGCCTGCAAAGAGGGAACAAGCTAGTCTGCGCTTTGTGTCTTATTGTCGATAAATGAGACTACAATTACAATCGCACTTTCAGCGAAAGCAAAACCGTCACTGTTATTATCAGCAGCGCTTAGGGCCAGACGATGTATTTTCCAAGCGCGGGCCCTATATCTGTCGCCTATTGATCTCCGGCGCATGTGTCTTCAATCCAGACCCCAACAAACCTCAGCCGGGTTCAACTGCTGGACTAGTGCAATATTACTAACTGGACCTCTTGTATATGTTGAACTCTCTCTTTTATGTTGTAGACCATCAAGCGCAGAAACCACGGACGCAACAAGAAGGGACGCGGACACGTCAAGTTTGTCCGTTGTGATAACTGCTTCCAGGCGTGTCCCAAGGACAAGGCCATCAAGCGCTTCCAGATCCGTCCTATGGTTGAGGCTGCTGCCCTGCGTGACATGAACGAGGCTTCGGTCTATGAGTCGTACGCCATTCCCAAGATCTACCTGAAGGTTCACTACTGTGTTGGCTGTGCGATCCATGGCAAGATTGTTGCTGTGCGCTCCCGCGTGAACCGCCGCATCCGCACTCCTCCTCCTCGTCCTCGCTTCAACAAGGTTAGTATTGGCTCGGCCATTGTTGTTTTGTGTCAGTTTTGGAGCATGCTGCGAATTGGGCTATGTCTTATAGTCATGTATTTTTGAACGCCATCGCATCATCAGCTAACCGATTTGACCTTAATTGTACATGTTTTCTATTTTTCAAATTGCTGGTATTCATGTGTGTAGGACGGCAAGAAGGTCACTGCACCTGTCAAGGCTGCAGCTTAAAGGTTGTCGGATTCCGTACAACCGCAAGTGTGCATGTATTGTTTTTATATACAGTCTAGCACATTTTTGGTTATCTATGGCTTGGGCTTTTTGTTTGAAATCACATTTTTCTATCCAAACTAAAAACATACTGCTGAGTAAAGTCGAGAAAGTGGCAGTTTCTTTAGCGTAACTATTAACATTTGGCATTCTATCTTGTCCATTAGGGTCGATATATAATGACACTTGTCGTTTGCCCTGAAATATGATGTATAGATTTATTGTGTGTGTGTGCTTTCAGGCTAAAGAACAAAAAAGAAGCCTCGAAAGCAGTAATCGTTGGAGCTGGTGAGAAAATCCCACTTACGATAATTCGGCAGTAAGCCGTCGTCTTTGTTCGAATTGAGTAGTAGTAACTAATGCCACTGTTACGGTTCAACTCTGCAAATGCCGCCATATGCGATGGAGCTAATGAGCAGATGTCGTGTTCCCTCCTCCATTGACTTCTGGACCTGACAGAACTACTATTTTCACTTCTCACTTTTGCTGTGCTTGTTTAAAAGCATTTTCATATATGATAACGACAACACCAATAATTAAATATGGATAAGGTGACCAACACTACGCTAGTATACAGCTACACTCTGGGCAATGAGTATCCGCCACCGATGATAGAGTATGATCCAATACGATGGATTGCGTACCTAATATCAGCGCTGTTTCCGCTGCTGATGATCCGTGTTCTGATGATAGCACGACAAGCACAACGACTGTGGCTGTGTTCGGCAAGTCTAGCATCGCTGCTAATGTTTATCTCGCTGTTGCTTCGCGGAGCCATGGGAAGGTCGGACGGAGACGCGTTCCGGATGTATGAGACGCAGATGGTTCTGCATCTTTGCTCTGGACTCATGCTTGTTGGGCTGCTGCTTGCGTTTGCAGCCAGATGGTAAGTTTAAATGTGTGGGGTTTTTTGCGTGGCATGTTATAAATTGTCAGTATTTAGTTACATATGTTGCTTAGTATTCGCGAAAAGAAAGAAAAGGAGCGTAAATAGCACAAATCCTGTCAAGGACATGTACAAAATATTTGCTTCAAGCTGTTGTGCTTTGGGTTTACTTTTCTTGGAGGGAGGCAGAGATTATTTTTTATGAAGAAGGACTGTGTCTTTATTATTTTTGGCTGTACATTATGATGCTGGTACGAACGAGTAAGAGCGTCAGTGAGCAATAATGGCTTACCAGCGACTAAAAGCCAAGCGCTAAGTTCTTTTGTTTGTTCTTGTTGTTCTTGTTGTTGTTGTTGCTTTTCTGCTATGAATTAGGGTTGAGGTTGCGAGTCAGGGAATGGTCAGAATGTTTTTGATGCATCTGGGACTTGGGTATACGGTTGCTGCACTGGTGTGCACCTGTGTCGGGTTTCCTCTGGCGTTTGATGCTGTCGAGGAGCACCGGATAAGTGGATACAGACTGGTGTCGGTATCGCTTATAGTGTCGTTGGGAATGAGTCTGCTGGGCACGATGCTTGTCATGTACCATGCAACCGTAGCAGAGTCTTCTCCAACAGGCGCAAAGATTCCGCATCCGCTGGCTGAACAGCGAGTAGCGATGATTGTTGCACCCGCAGTCTTGTTGCTGATATGGGCATCATTTGAGTTGGCACGGATGTCGCTGCCAATGAGCAACGTGGCAAACACAAGCGATGCACTTTACTACTGTTTGGCGGTGCTGCCCTTGGCCGGGACCATGGTTCTGTGGACAGGCAATGCCGAGGAGTATTTTGCTGGAAATGCAGGAGAAATACAAAGGGAGGAGGTCAGCAGCTGTCGCGAAACAGAAGCAAGCATCCAAACCGCTGTGCACGGCAACTCGATGAGGCAGATCCGATTTGGCGGGGCTACGAGTGTGGATAGAGAGGGCGGTGCAGGCTTCTGCTGCTGCGGTGGCAGAACGTCGGTATTTGGAACGTGCGAAAAGTGCAAGCACGAGCGGATGATTCAGCGTGCAATGCTAAAGTATGTCTAGGGCATTTCATCCGGCTGCTGCAGAGGCGTGTTGCTTGCGAGCGGCTGTGGATGTTCCTCTGATGTGATGTGGCCAAAGATGTAGCTGCTGCCGACAACTGATCCCTTGTAGAAGATTGGACCGTTAAGATTGTACATGCCAATATCGATTATAAGCCCAGCGTTGGAGACAATAGCAATCATGCGTGTCTGGTCGTCGCTAGGACATATTTGCTCGTCAACGGGAGCAATGCAGAAGTTGGAGGGCAGGTCGATTATAGAAATGACTCTCCGACCTCTCAGCAGAGTAGCATCGTCACAAAGCTCATGGACAGCAGTTCCCGTCAGGAACCTTCCCCAGCTGTGCACTAGAGCGACATTGGCGGCATGGATCTTTTCGGCAAAGCTCAAGAGAGGACGCTTGTCAAGAGGGAATGAGACGTCTGCGTTGGCTGCCATCATGAACGGAACAAGGTCCTGTGGCTTTGGATCGTTGGCATGGTGTGTGGTGGACTCGACTGGCGGGGTCGGAAGCGAAGATAGGATTGGCATGGAGGCAAACCCCGGATATTGGTTGCCCTGCATATAAGAGTTTGTCTGGCGACGTCTTTGAGACTGCCGCCGATGCTGCTTCTGCGATGCTGGGCGAGCGCATGTTTGACGCGCAACAGAGCCCGTGCGGATAGGTGATGACATTCAAAGACTGGTCTGGCAACGCATAGGTTGATATGATGTTACTTGTATTATGTACCCACAATATGACATGGAAAATAAAGCAGCGCTTAAATAAACCAAGAAGAAGAAGAGGGAG
>JANBOK010000274.1:0-18039 GCA_027595805.1 Coemansia sp. Benny D160-2 | reverse complement strand
CAGCAGTCCTCCGCCATATTGTGTCTAACAATATTTGGAAGTCAATGGTAACAAGCGTGTACTAGCTGCTAAAATATGAAAGCTAACATTTTAGGAAGACATGTTAAACGTTCTCCGCGTATGGTTTCTTATAACATCTCACAGCAATTTTCTATTTTATCGCTGCTTGAACAGTTTACCCACTTGATTATCTATCTATAAACATTTATTTTCTTTTCAATATTATTTAAAAAAACTTGCAATTTTTAATAAATAAAGCCAATAATATAACATTAAAATCAATATTATAATAAAAGTGGCTCAGATGCAAAAAGATATTGGACATTGATTGACCCGAAAACAAACGCATTAGTACAGAAATACTTTTTCTTTTTACCGCAGTATAAAGTTTTCTTTTCTTTTTTTTTCCTTTCACCTTTATTTTTTATAACAAAGCAACCCTTTTTTAAAAACATCTTTTGAATTGTAATACGATAAAATCATGTTCAAGAAGCCGTTTCACACAAAGCCACGTACAAACATTCGGTCTTCGAGTACCAGAGGCATTGCGCAAGAGACAAGAAAACAATTTCCAAATGCGTGGGATCCAGCTATCCAATTAAGTAAGGATGATGCTAATAAATCTGGAGACGACCTAGCAGCGCCAGTGCCGGACAAGCTTCAGGCAGCAAAATTCGTTTCTCATGTTGGCGATAAAGGCGAAATATTCTATGATGAAGCCGGCGAGCCGCTATGGCTGAAGGCTGAGGTTGCTGGTAGCGAAAGCACTCAAGTTCTAGTGCCTACAGTATATACGCAGTGGATGTTCCCGACGATCCTTCCTGTTCTGTTCACGTCAGCGCATGTTGTGGAGAAGCTAATAGGCGGTGCGGATCTGATGGTGCCTGGTTTGCTTGTTCCAGAGAGCGGGCTGCCTGACTTGTCCAAAGGATCGATTGTTGCAATAGGTTGCCCTGGGAGCCTGGCAGCACAGGCTATTGGCATATTGACTTTTGACACAAAGAACGTAAAGAGTGTTGGGGGTGTCAAAGGCAAAGCAGTACTTGTTACACACACCTATAAAGATTGCCTCTGGGAATCCGGATCAAAGAAGGAGCCGCCCATAATAATTCCAAGCGATATTGGCAGTAACCAGACAGCAGATGATATACAGGCAGAGCCAACCAGTCATGTTATTGGCGGCAGCGTTGATGATAGTGTTGATGCGGACGAGGCCCCTCTTGAAACATCTGCAGGAGCTATTAACAATAGCAACAACGACAACACCAACACAAACACCGCAATATCCTCGGACGAAATGGACGATCTGCTTTTTATGACGCTTAAGCAGGTGATGGCAACTGTTCTTGGTCAAGACATTGCCCTGCCTTTGTTGCCGATTGTGGCCTCGACTCTATACTCTACGTACATGGTTCCTAATTCTCCCAAAGGAACGGAGATTGATATAAAAGGATCCAACTTTAAGAAGCTTGCAAAGTTCTTGAAAGCAGCAGATAAACGTGGTCTGCTGAAGCTCAAGGAAATCCGTGGCGAGATGTATGTAAAGTCGTTCGATTGGAGCCATCAAGAGATGGTTCAATACACGCCATATATCGTGGCACCTGCAAAGGACGGTCTAGCCAGCGCTAACAAAGATCAACCACAGGCGTCACGGGGCAGTAGAAAGGATAGTGGCGGGATTATTATTGAGGAGCTTTTCAAGCCTTCGCGAGCGCTTGTACCGCTCTTTGAGGATATAGGTGCGCAGACAGAGACTGGATTTTTTACGCGGAAGCAGGTACGCAGCGTGCTTGAGGACTATATTAAAGGCAGGGATCTTGTTGATGCCAAGAACTCGCAGTTTGTCAAGCTGGACCACCGGCTGTGTGATGGGCTTTTGACGAAGGATGAGTACTCCAGTATGACGGTGATTCGGCGCGACCAGCTGCACACGCGTATTCAGGAGGCGATGACGCTATATACGCGAGTGACTGTTCCCGGGAAGGAGGCAAAGTTGCGAACTGGCAACCCACCGACCGTTGATATAATTTGTGAGAAGAAGATGGGAAACAAGGTCGTTACGCGTGTTGTTGGTCTTGAGGCGTATGGTATTGACCCGGCTGAGATTTCCAAGGAGCTTAGAACACTGTGTGCATCCAGTACCACGATTGACCCGGTTCCGGGGAAGAAGAACGAACACAGCGTGCTTGTTCAGGGCCATCAGGTGTCGGCCGTGACCAAGCTTCTAGACAGCCGCTGCAAGCTGCCCGAGCGGCTTTTGACTGTAGTAGACAAGACGGGCAAGGCAAAGAAAGCAAAGAACAAGAACTAGGGTTGTTGTGTGTGTTAGTGGGTGTCTGTTTGTCAATATCTACCAAGGAGAGGTTTTGCCAAGCAATCAGAGAAGAAAGATGCGGATGCTAGCAAAGACAATTCGTGCGGTTGACACTGACATGTGTTCAAGAACAAGCACTATTTTCAGCCACCGTCTTGTGAGCCATCAAAATTGGACACCAGAAGAATGCCTTTGGCACGGCTTGTACTCCACAAAATCTTGTCCATCCCAGACTAGATCTAGTCCAATCTATGGAGCGCGAGTGCCAAGTGTTTTGCTTTTTCTATCTTTCTTTCCCTGTCTCTCAAATAGTCCTCCTCCCTGGATATATTATTTCTAAGCTCTTGTGCAATTTTATAAACACGCTATGCAAAGGAAAGGTTGGATTGAACGACTACAAAAACACAGGTTTTTGCTGCCATGGCGGGATGCCCATCGGAATGAGGAAAAAGCGTGCGTGCCAGAAGCGCCAGAACTTTGCTCAGGGCCGAGTCAAAGCAAAGTGAAGGTTGTGTATGTGGGCAAAACCAGCTCCGCAGGAGGATATACATACTGTGCCAACTGCGAGGCCCTGCATCCGATAGCAAGGGACTGCACATCACCCGACGGAGATCTTGTCCCTTACTTGGACGACCTTGACGAGGAAAAGATGGCTGCTCAGATAGCGGCTACTAGAAGGAACAAATCGCTTCGACGCGGCCTGCGCGCAGTACATACCATGCTGTATTCCCAGTATTAACGGCCTGCATGCATCTCATGGCCTATGGACGGCTCCGATTAATGTCTCTCAGAACCTCTCTACAGTCGTTCAAGGAACACGCAATAATTTTTCAGCATTTCGGAAAAATGGATATGGCGAAAACCGAAAGCCGAAATTCATGGCAAGAGAGTGGCGGGGAAACCTTATTCCGGTTTAATCATTGCATCACGCTAGCATTCTATGTAAATCAATTTCGGAAAACATCGTTGATAATTTTTGCTTGAAAAGTGCACAGCCTTTTCAGTTGCCATCTGTTCTATCCAATTATTTTATTTCGGAGCAACCCGCGCCAGTAACACCCCATCCACGATGGTCATCATCATTAAGTGGCAGCCTAGAATCATTTATGCTGCTCTTTCCACACCAGAGTTATGACATGTGGTTGAAAATGGACATTGTAATATACAATGTCTTAGCATAAAATGTTTTCCGTTCATTTATTAACCATGCAGAAGGACTATGTCAGAGAGTAGTTTTTCTTGCTGCATTCTGTTGGATACTGTCGTCCAAATAGAATCTAAAAAGCGATGGTCGCAAACATCTAGTGTTGTTTCGGAATTAGGATTGCATTTGACAAGAAGATAGAAAAAAACCCCCCCCCACTGTGTGCACAACGGAGAACAAGTGAAGCGGGGAGCAATCAGCATTTGTAGCTAGCATTGCAATGTCAATCGTTGTTGTGAGTGGACTAGAAAAGGAAAAAGACCTTTTGGAATAAGTTTTTTTTTTGCCTCTGAAAACTTTGTGAAGATGCGCTCAAGTGGGATAAAGTATTTTCCCGCTCAAAACTTTGCGTGTCCCTCCTCCTCCTCTTATTTCCGACTGCTACGCGAATCTTATCTATATAAATGTCCAAGAAGGACGCTGACTATCGATGGAAGTCCATCTACTGCTATTTCCTTCTTTGATACCAAAGTCCATGATAGTGGTATGGCGCTCCAACAACGACCAAATCTCTGCTCTTTTTAGATACCAGCAGGCGATTCTATACATTTATTCGCATTTAATAATTTCATTATATCTTCATTTTTACAGCTGTGTTTGCCTGGCTATCAGTTACTACAATGGCGGATAACCACAGAAACAGCGATTCGAAATCCGAGCGCACAGACGAGATATCACATAGTCCGACAAGCCACAGCGCCTCTGCATCACACCAGTCAGATATAACCAAGGATGTAGACGAAAGGGGTTCTGCTGAGCCAGAGCTGCCGTATTCTCCGTTTTCGACTAGAACAAAGGCAATGATTGTGATAATCACTGCGCTTACCGGACTTGTTAGTCCGCTTTCGGCAAACATGTACTATCCTAGCATTCAGGTTGTGAGGGACGATCTTAACACTACACAATCTGCGGTTACTTGGACGGTCACTGCTTTTGTGCTTGGGATGGCAGTGTTTCCATTGTTATGGAGTAACCTTTCGGACAGGTTTGGTCGAAAGATCGTGTACATAACCTCGATGCTTGTGTTTACTTGTGGGAGCATTGGGTGTGCGCTGTCAAAGAGCCTGACTGCGTTGATCATCTCGCGCATTATCCAAGCAGCAGGGTCTTCTGCAGTACAGGGCTCTGGCGCTGGAACGATATCAGACATTTACCCGCGTGAGCAACGTGGGACGGCGCTAGGCATATACTATCTTGGCCCACTGCTTGGCCCTTGTCTTGGGCCGCTCATCGGCGGATATATCGGGGAAGATGTGGGCTGGCGCTGGGTGTTTTGGGTTCTTACAATCTGGGGAGGCGTGATGATGCTTCTTGCCATATTTGTGTTGCCAGAGACGCATCGCAGAATTGTCTCCAAAAAGCATAAGATTCAGCAAGTGAATATCCCACCAAAACTCAGCCTAAAGGAGAACAACCCGCTGCTTGATCTAACAACCGCAAAGTACCCTGTCGTGGCTCTTTCACTTTTCCACTTTTCAATGATATTTGGCACGTATTTTACCAACGCCACCGGACAGCCGCTTGCATACGAAAACATATATGGCCTGACGCAGGGGACATCAGGACTATGCTTCCTGGCGTCGGGCGTCGGGTGCATTGTTGGATCAACATGTGGAGGACGAACAACCGATCTTTTGCTCGTAAGAAAGAAGCGTATTCTTCTTGAGAGAGCAGGCCAGAGCTGCGAAGATGGGAAGTCTCAGCAACAGCAACTTGCCGATATCACAATACCGGCAGAGACGCGTCTGGAGGCAATGTGGATGGGAACAGTGCTGTTCCTCTGCGGCATCATTATCGGGGGATGGCTGATTGACAAACACCTGTCCTTGGCTGCTGTTCTTGTAATGCAGTTTTGCATTGGCACTGGAATGGCATTCACGTTCCAAAGCCTTGGCGGCTATCTGATAGATATGTTTCCAACAATGTCAGCGCGGATAACCGGTGTGCAGAACTTTTGGCGTAGTATCTGGGGCGCTGTCATTGTGCAAGTGTTTCCAACGATGTTGGACAACATTGGCTGGGGCTGGGCATACACCATAATGTTTTTCTTGACAGTAGCCTCGTTTGTCGGCATAATGTTCGTGGTATTTAAAGGCGAAAAGCTTCGCGCTCGATACGGACCACAATCCACGCCTTAATACAAGAAGACAAGAGCTATTTTTATTTGCAATATCCGCACACATACATGTTTTAAGAGTCTTTGCTGTCTTTGTTCAAACACATACTAAAGATCGGAATATGGAAAAGAAAAAGTGAAAAAGCGTAAACTACTTGGACGCAGCAGCTTGGAGATCGGCCAGGCGGCGAGCAACCTCAGCAATGTATTCGTTGGTGGTGACATATGTATCAGGACCAGCCTTGTTGCCGTGAATAGAGATGGCCAGATCCTTGGTCATAACGCCTGCCTTGACTGACTCGACACAAGCAGTCTCCAGATTCTGCGCAAATATTTCAAGCTCAGGTGTGCCATCAAGCTGGGCACGGTGGATGAGGCCGCGTGTCCAGGCGTAGATCGAGGCAATTGGGTTTGTTGAGGTGGGCTTTCCCTGCTGGTGCTGGCGGAAGTGGCGAGTGACGGTTCCGTGTGCCGCTTCAGATTCGTACACAAAATCTCCAGAGACAGGTCCCTTCGCAACAAGGACGGACGACATAAGCGCAAGCGAACCACAGCCTTGAGCAACAAGATCGGAGATGATGTCGCCAAGCATGTTGCCAAGCGCCAGAATAAGGCCGCCCTCCATCTTGACAAGCTGGGCAACCATGTCGTCGACTAGACGATGTTCGTACCATATTCCAAGCTTCTCAAACTCGCTCTTGTACTCGGACTCGTAAATCTCGATAAAGATCTTGTCCCAGTAGGCATCGTATGTCGAGATAACCGTTGACTTTGTGCCCAGATAGAGTGGCATCTTGCGATCGATGGCCATCTTGAAGCAGGCGTGGGCAAAGGCGGTGATTGATTCCCGGGTGTTAAACATGCCCAATCCGACACCAGGCCCCTGGAAGTCGTAGACAGTCTTGCGCATTGAAGCCTCGCTGGCGCCCTCGGGGGTAAAGCTAACTTCGTATTTGCCTGGGCCGTCAACCTCAAAGTCTGTGGACTTGTACTGGTCGCCAAACGCATGGCGGGCAATGATGATAGGCTTCTTCCACGCAGGAATAAAGCGAGGCACATTGTCGATAAAGATGGGCTCACGGAAAACGGTGCCGTTGAGTGCGTTGCGGATGGTGCCGTTGGGTGACTTCCACTTTTGCTTGAGGTTAAACTCTTTGACACGAGCGCTATCGGGGGTGATAGTGGCACATTTGATACCGACCTTGTACTTTTTGATGGCCTCTGCAGCGTCCAGAGTGACCTTGTCGTCAGTCTTGTCGCGGTTCTCCATACCCAAATCGTAGTACTTTATGTCTATATCAAGATAGGGCAGAATCAGCTTATCTTTGATCCGCTGCCAGATGATACGGGTCATCTCATCGCCATCAAGATCAACGACTGGATTCTTCACAGCAATCTTTGCCGTGGGGGCGGAAGCGCTGGCGTCTACACTCATGGTATAACAAAAAGTTGGAAGAAAGGATTGGTGTGCACAGAAGAAGAAGAAGAAAGAAGAGCAATGTGGTGGGAGAATTATTTGCGAGTCTTTTTATATAGAGTGAAATAATGATCGGAACAAGTCGGAACAAGAAGCTTTTGCACGCGTGAGAACAATGTGGTAGATAAGCAAGTGGCCTGTGTCTTCCTCTTATCCTTCCATTCTTGCTCAAAAAGTTTCAGACCATCCAAAGAAGGAAATAAAAAGAAAGATAGAGTGCTTTCCACATGTGATGGACAAGGCGAGGCTCACGCAAAGCAAGCACATCCGCCCATTGCCGGTTTCCGTGGTTGCGGACATTGGCTTTGGTGCACAGCACAAGGAGCAGCTACAAAAAAAAAATTAGCGCATTGCGGCTGTCCGTCCAACAATCCACCGATCAATCATTGGAATCTAATCAATACGGACTGCATGCTTATCGGCCGCTGATCGTCACAATAGGCAGGTTTCCATATTGGGCAAACAGATAGAGAATTGCAAATAATGAAAAAAGACAACGGATCATGTCTGGATACTGATTAGGTACTTACAATGACGCGCAGAACCCACCACAGCCGTTGCGCTGGAGATGCGCATGGCGCTGGGAAGACCATGGCTGGAGAAAGCGGGTGTTCGAGCAACACGGCTGAAGACTGCAAACATACTGATGTACGGTTTTCTATACTTTTCGCAGAAACGTAGCCTTTTGTATGATAGAGATTGTTTAGTGTCATAACTGCCATGTATTCTCGTGTTGGGTGTTTACATAATATTTTTGCACTGAAGCCAAAGTATCGGATCAAACAAGGATAGCTCTAGCTGACTATCTAGATCAGCTGAGCAGAGTCAGCCATACGTACAAGAACAGATCCCGATACGGAGGAAATACTGGTATAGCACAAGCCTTGCAAGGTCAAAAGAAAGAGTACGAAGAAAAAAAACTGACAAAGGAAAAGTGTAGATAACGCAAAAAAGAGTTCTGCAGTAAAAATCAATTAATGCCTCGCGCGTAAGATAGGAGAGGGGATGGTATGCTGGAGGGGGTTTTACGTTTTCTTTGTTACGGCCAGGATAAGAGGATAAGGGGCAGGAGAAGAAATTCTAGCTGAATAAAGGAGAAAAGAGGAATATCTTTTTTCCAGTCTGGCCTCTTTTATCTGATTAAGCCAAGGTTGTTGCTCAGCGCGTAAACTCACTCAATCGATAATGGCCGCTGCTGCTTATGAGAACCATCATGTATTAGTCATCTCTTCTTCGTCGTCTGCATTGCCCATATGGATAGATAAGGGATTTCCGACTGCGCAATTCATTTATCTCATTTGGCATCGCAGAATGGCTGGAAATACCCGAAGCTATTATGGCTATGGTGTATTTTGTAAAAAGAGCTAGCATTTGGGCTAAATAAGGCGTTCATTTTTCATTGCGATGAGTGATCCTATCGTGTATGCCCTTAAGGTCGTTGAAAAGCCTGGCCTGACCTTGGCTGTATAACAGGGGGATATGGCAGAAGCACCGAATATGCGGCAAATTTACTCTAGTCTGTTTGAAAGTAGCAGTATACTTATTTAAATTCCTCGGCTAAAACGCCAGGCTATGGTTGGAATGTGGGGGCAGAAGTGATTAGTGGCTGCTGCAAGACAAGACCAGAACATACCGGAATGCTGGCTGCGACATTGGAGAGTACAAATTGTAACACATATTCATCCACATGTTGTGGAGAAATGAAAGGTGTTGGCTAATAAAAGTACATTGGCATAGCCAGTGCTTCTTTTCTTTCATCTTGAAAACATCATTTTTCTACGAATACGATACCACAATATACTACATTTAGCAATATATCCTCCTGCCATGCCACCAGTTCATACAGTTCATTTCAGACTTGAAAACAACACAGCTGTCTTTGGGCACCTTGTCGAGTATAGCAAAAGCATAGGTTACTATTACAATTGGAATGCTAGTGTGCAGCATCCAAGTACAGAGCACCAGATAGCAGCTATGGCGATTTATAGGGGATTAAAAATGTCGAATTGCCGTTGCCACAAAAGGAAACATTGCAACCACTACATCCACTATGGACCTGGCTTTGACGCATCCAGCCACAATGCCTTGCCTGGAAAGCAACTGTATCAGCATGCCAAAGCGAATATGGTCGATTATGCGGTTGTAGAGCTTGTATTCTTGACGTTGTCCCTGGCACTAGCTTTAATATTCCTAGCTGTTGGATACAAGATTCGCAGCCTAGCATTCAAAGGCCAGAGCAGCGGCCGCCACAACAGAGACGATATCGTACCAATCATTCAGACTTGTTGCCAGACATGTAGAATGGATGTTTGTGACATTAAAGATTGCTCTGAACTGAACACTCCGCTTTTGCAAGGAAATTAGAAGAATAGGGTTTATTTCCAACATTACTTCATAAATAAATAAAAAGATAACGCTCAGGACATATTGTTAATAGGGGCGGGATGCTGGCTTGATTGACGGGCTTTCAAGATCAGGCCCGTTGCTAAGTGGAACGACTTTGGTAGGATTGATCTGGGTATGGCTCATATAGTAGTGTTTCTTTATGTGCTCCATATTGACGGTGTCCTTGATCCCTGGCAGCTGATAAAACTCGCGGGTCCAGCGCAGAATGTTGGGATATCCTGTGGCTATCTGTTTGAGATTGCATTTAAAGTGGCCGTGGTACACTGGATCAAAGCGAACAATAGTTGTAAACAGTCTAATGTCCGCCTCTGTCATACGCGAACCCAATAGAAACTCATTTCCAGACAGGATTTTCTCAACACGCTCGAGAGACTCAAACAGCGGAACGCAGTGCTTCTCGTATGCCTCCTGGGCGGTGGCAAAGCCCGTCTTGTACACACCGTTGTTGATGGTATCGTAGATCCACTCGTTGATCTCATCGATGTCTTTGCGCAAATCCTCTGGATAGAAAGTAATGCCACGGTACTCTGGGTCGACAATGCCGTCAAAGGCGGTGTTGAACATGCGGATGATTTCTGAGCTTTCGTTGCTAACAATTGTGTTCTTCTTCTTGTCCCACAGAACAGGGACGGTGTAGCGTGCGGAATACTCGGGCTCTGCCTTGAGATATATGTCGCGTATGTACTCTGCGCCATTAACGGTGTCTAGAGTGGCACCTGGGACGTCCTCTGGAGAGGCGAACTTCCAGCCGTTCGGGCCAAGCAGGTAGTGGACGACAGAAACGCCTATCACGCCCTCAAGCCCCTTTAACTTTCGCACAATGAGAGTGCGATGTGCCCAGGGACACGCAAGGCTGACGTAGAGATGGTAGCGACCAGCCTCGGCTGGAAACTCTGCGCTTGGATCTGCCTCGACAAAGCTGCGGAAGCTGGACACTTGACGACGGAACTCGCCGTCCTTGGAATCCCACTTTGTTATATTGGACATTGTTGAGGTGCAGATGCGCTTAAAAGAAGGAGACTTGTAGTAGTGACAGGAGCTAAAGATAGGGATGGAAGAGAGGCAGCGGCGATATTTGGAGGAAGGGGATGAAAAGAAAAAGGACAATAATAATCTTTGACTCATTTTATATATACCAAAAAGGATTAGGGTGAGAAAAAGAAAGAGCACAACGCTGCCGTTGCATTAATAATCCCTGAAAGCACGGACAAAAACCACTCAACCCACTCACTCCATCTTTTGCGTAAAGTGGAAAAAAGAGAGAGCCGAACGCGGGGGTCGAACCCGCAACCTTGAGATTAAGAGTCTCACGCTCTACCGATTGAGCTAGCCCGGCGTGATCAAGCCCTGATCAAGGCTATTTGTAAGCCATTTTCACCTGTTGAATTTTGCTTCTTTAAGCATGTAGTGGTTCTCTGGAATAAATTTGTAGAAATTTAAAAGTTTTGTGATAGTACTTGCAAGTTAAGAATATAATGGTGGTGGGAATCTCCTCCCCTCTCTCCTGATTTCTTTTTGCAGCCGTTTGGCTCCTGTATCCAGTGGCTGGGATCAAGATAGACTTGGTATCTACGACAAATATTCTAGCTCCTCTCTTTCTTTAGCATAGACTCAGACTGTGGTCCAGCGTGCAGATCATCCTCCCTCAATGCATGCTTTTGCTTACTTTGAAAGTGAAAAAAAACAGAGTTCATGCTCAACAAGTCTATTTATAGGTTGTTTTGAGCACGCGGTCCAGATGAGTTAGAGGAGGGAGGTGGACCACGGAAAAAATTAAATGACATTGCTTGGCCATTTATCTATCAAGGTTTCGACACTTTTACTAGCCCAAAGGTCCAAAGATCTTGTTTTGCTCTGTCTCGCCATCCCTTGTTTGCCATTATGGCTAGGGAAAAAGGGAGAAAGATGGAAAAAAGAAAGGCAGATAGAGGAAAAAAAATAGAACATTTGCTTGCTGCAGCACACCATCAGTCAGTCGCAACAAGACAACAAAAGGGCTCTGGGATGTCTACAATCGATTACTTTTTTTTTTTTTATAAATTTTTTCCCATCAAAAATAATTTACATGGCTCTCCACTATTGTTCCCTCTTGTATACATTTTAACACTACTTTCTCCTTTTTATACTTTTTTTCTAATTCTCTATCACCTCCCATTCTCTCGGCTTGCTCTCTTGCGAGGAATTCTTTGGTCTGCCGTCTGCTCTCTTGCCATCTCTGACACAAACAACGGGACACAGATTCATTTTATCGCAGCCGTAGCAGAGCAATGTACGGTTCAGCTGCAAGCGGGGGAAACAGTAGCGAATCTGTGGATTCCAACACAAACGGCGGCGACACGCCAAATTCACGGCTTATGCCGCGCGGCACGCATGTTGGCGACGAAGAGCTTGTGTTTCGAAACGACTCCAACCGGTCAAAGTCAACGCACAACCACAACTACATGGCATCGATTACCACGGGACAGAAGGTGCGCAACACCTTGTCGGGCAGCACGACACGCGTAAACAGCCACGGGTCGCTGGCTGGCAGCAACACTAACGGCGGCAGCGGTGAGCACCAGGGCGGCACCCATCGCTCGACATCTTCTGCTGGCAACCACCCTGCACCCAGCAGCTCCAAGCACGCTGCCGCGCCGCGGATGTCGGCACGCGCCTCGGCCAGCACAGTTGCTACCACATCTGCTCCCGCCGCTGCTGGCCACCAGCGGAAGCCCAGTGTTGACGCCCGCGGCTATCTGCGCGCGCTCAACGACATCTTCTTTGGCAAGTTCTGCGTAGACGAGCTCTTCTATCGCGAGTTTCGTGAGCGGCTAGTCAGCAGGATTCAGCAGAGCACGTACCGCTACGACCCAGCGGATTTGAAGGATATCCTTGACGACGTCTCTGAGGCGTGCAAAAGCACCAGGTACGCATCTGCCCCATGCTGTTTTCGCAGATGGACCGTGTTCATATGACTGCTAATGCCTAGTTTTGTGCTTATCTCGTTGTCTGTCTGTGTTTCTTTTGCTTTCTCCTGGCTTTTCCACGTAGCCATGGCTGCAAACCCAGCCCGTCTTGGCTTCCAAACCGCAGCTGCACTGATTCAATTTCATAGCAGCCGGGGCGGGATTTTTTGTCCAGTCTGCATCCCTTTTTTTGCTTTGCAGGTCTGGCCAAGCCATATATTCTTGTATCTTATGCATGGGCGTGTGTAGGATTGCCGCATCCTCCAGTGTGCAGCGTGGCACACCTGCAAACTTTTTCTGCTCTCACTAAAGTCCGCCCCGCTCACTGTGAGTGGTGCTGGCCATGCACAGACATCCCAGCTCCCCTTCCTTTGCCACTTCTTGCTTATCCCTCCAGACCGTCTGCATCCGCAACTGCTGCTCCCTCTCTTTTGTAGGCTGAATCTCGATGCAGTGTCCCAGTGGCGTCTAAACTACTTTACGCGGGACCAGTCGGCATCCGTGATTGATCACATATTCCTGATCAACGCCAACGTCATGTCGTATGATCCAAAGTACACCAGCGTATGTCTCGACACGTACTGCGCCGACCCGCTGTGCAGCGAGATCCACGCCGGGCGGGTGACCGAGGAGGACAAGGCAAAGGCCTTCCGCCGCACTCTCAATGTAGTGCTCAATGAAGCGCTGCGTGTGCGTCTGGTCAGCAAGGACCAGAAGGCTGCCATCCGCATGCGTCTGGTGAAAAGCATCTTTGCCGCAGAGGATCGAATCACAGCCATTCGCGAGCTTGCTGTCCTCATCATGCTTGCGCAGGACGATCGCCACAAGGACCTTGTATCGTATGCCTTGAACAACTGCGGCAAGCCGTGGCTGCAGTCGGATGCATCCATAACCGACGTTGACGAGGACTGCAATCTCGATCCGGACATGGTGTATCGCAAGGCCTTGGGGACAATCAACAACGCCTACTTGGAATCTGTTCTGGATGTGCGACGGCTTGGCATGAGCATCAGCGTCGACGAGGTTACCAAGCTGCGCGAGCTCTGGGGTCGCAACAGCGCGAGAGTGTCTGACTCCAAAGTGCTGACTCTGCCAATGCTGCTGCATCTGCTTGTGCACTGCTCCGAGAGCGAGCTCCAAGAGGCCCTGCCCCAGGCTGGTGTTTCGATAGCAGCAATGGCCAAGGCTGGCGAGGCTGGCGGACTCAGTGGCCGCATAGAGCAGGTTGAGGATGCTGCTTTGCAGATTGTGCAGAACCTTGGTTTGGCATGGGAGCTTGGCGACAATCCGCCGCGTGATCTGCGCCAGTTCTGCATGGTTCTGCTGCTAGACCTAGGCAGCGTGTTTTCTACGCTCCTTGTGCCCGAAAGCAGCTCCAGCGCCCCCGATGCGGTCGATTCTGACACACGGGAGATTGGTGTTGTTGAGGACGGACTATTTGCAAAGTGGTGGGACATTTGTGATGCGCTAATCAAGTTTGAACGCGCAAGCCGAAGGTTCTACGCTGCGTTCCTTGTCACCTTTGTAAAAGCGTCCAGCGAAAAGCTGCTTGGACAGAAAGCAGACTTTGATCCCGAACTGTTTTTGACGATGGTGGCCGAGCTGCTGACCGAGTATCGCAAGCGCCGACCCGACTATGAGGCGATTGTGCTGACCTCTGACGGACGCCTGTCAAACACAGCCGGAGCTGAAAGCACAAACAGTAGCAGGTCAAGTGGAAGTGGAGACTCTGTGGCGCAAAAGAAGATCGGAAAGGTGCTCGATCGGCGCACACGCGAGGACATTGGCAGTGAGTTTGACCGGCTTTTTGCGTGGGTTGACCAGCAGATTCCAGCATCCAACCGCGTGCGGTCTCTGTCGCGGGCGCCGTCGCCAAAGAGCCGTGCGCCCTCGTGGCAAATAGGCAACGGCGTGGGCGGCAGCAGTAACAACAATAGCATGGACAAGATGAGATCTGCCTCGTCTGCCAGCGTTGGATACAACTCGTCATCCAGTGGCAATCGCGTTGCATCCCCTATCCCGCCGATGCCACTGAGTCCTCCGACTGATAAGCGATGAACCCAGGCAATACATACCCAGGGGATCCCAGCTGCTTCCTCCTTTTTGAGCAGCACAAAGACAGAGAGGAAGGAGAAGACAGCCTTTGCATACACCCAATACAAAACAGTGTTTCAACGATCGGCTAATTAATGGAACTGTTGCAACCAAACTTTTTATACTTTTGCCGATAGTAAACAAGAAATCGCAAATGTAAACAAACTATCTACGTTGATGCTGTTGTGAAGGCCCCCATTACAACATGAACCAAGGAAATCATACTCGTGAAAAGCGCCGCTAGTGAGCAGAATCAAAATCCATTGCAAGCGACTCTTCGCCCAGGATCAGTTTGATCTTTTGAAGAACCGCCTGGTGGACTGGGTGGTCGCGATACAAAGAAAGCTGGTCTGGCTTCTCAAGCTCCACCACAAGCGCATGGGTGTACTGCTTTCCGCGCTGCGTCACGGTTTTCCCACACCGGGAGCTGATGACGAACGGAATGTGCGTCTTCAGCTGATTGAGCTCGGACACAACCTGGTCGACCAGGTCCTGTGGAGCGTCGGCTTTAAAAGGAAACAGGACAATGTGGATTAGCGGCATGCTTGCGATGAAGGGCAATTCAAAGGATATAAAGAGGCAAATAATATTCTTTGTGAGAAGAGAAGATAAAGAATAGGAGGGAAAAGATGTCGCCGCCCCCTTTAGTGCAGAAAGCCAGAGCGTCGCTGTGCTCAGCCGCATCAGCTCATAAAGGCGGTGTTCGGCTATGGCATTGCATCGCAAAAGTCGTATGGCGGCGTGGCAGTGCTCCATCGGGCTACAGCCCCAAGCGTCACATACACGCAAACAGCTATCCCGAAGCAGGCGAGGAGAGTGTCACGAACCCGCTCCCACCTGGTCTGCGCCAGTGCCTTGAGATGGAAGAGCGGAGGATAGATAAAGGCAATTGGCACGCAGGCACAGCCCCCAATTATCGCAACAAGGCGGTCAAGCTTCTCAACACCATTGATAGAGACTATAACAGCCACAAGAAGGGCCAGGATGCGAAATGCGTTCTTTTGCATCTTAACAGCCGGGTTGCGCTTGCCTGACCGCCTAGGAAAAAGAGCCTGCTCAAGAATCCGGATGACAGGGAACATCATCAGCGGAAAGGAGAATACGATAGCCAGCGAGTAAAAGAACTGCACTGCAAGCGTCATAGGCGTGCCGGATGGCATGTTGAGTAAAATGATTGCTTCTGTCTTATCGCCAAAGGCAGCGTAGGAGAGGCCGCCTAGCGATATTGCCACGGCAGCACAGATGGCCATCACAAGCGACAGCACAGTTGAGAACTTTTCTGGGTTCCTCATAGAGTCAACGATGGGCAGAATCAGCGCATAGCCCTCGAATGTGTATGCTGCTGTGCCTAGGAACAGAGAGTAGTCCGCTGGATTGAAATTGCTCACGCGGCCCATGCCCAGGGTGCTGAGCTTGCTGACATCCGCCCAATACACATACAGCAGTCCTGCCGCAACAAATACATCAGCCAGAAGAGCCACGCCCGAAAGGCCCTTGATGTGACGCACCAGACACAGGGGAACCAGAATCACCATCTGGATCACCACCCAGAACGACAGAGGCAGCCGGTGACTACAGCTTGTGATTGTGTTAAACAAGTCGCGCATGTTTGTTGCCACGAAGATGGTACCTGCGCACGAAAACCCCATCTGCGAGATCACTATCGACACCAGAACGGCCCGCTCCATTCCCTTTCCGTACAGCCGCCGTCCCATCTCGCCGTACCCGCAATGGATCTTCTCGTAGCACTTTATCAGCAGAAGCATAGTGTACAGCGACACGCACGCTGAGATGAGCATGCATACCGTCGAGAACACCAGCCCGCCGTTGTAGAATGCCCGTGGCAGAAACAGCACACCGCCTGAGATAAACGACTTAATTAGAAGAAAGAACGACTTTTGCACTGACGCCTTCCCTGCTTGTACTGCTGCTACCTGAGCCCCGGAAACTGCCCTGGCTTCAGCATCCGCCACCGCTCTCATTAACGGTGTGCCTTGTACGGCACCAGCCATGCCTCCAGCTCTTCTTCCTGCTCTGGGCCCAATCCTTCTGTGAGACCCACCTGCTGTTGCTCCGTAGGACTGAAGTGTAGGTACAAACAGACGCTCTTCCTCGGACGTAGCCTCGGCATCGTGATGGCTATGCCTATCTTCCTCTTCGTTGCTGTTGTCATTGTCGTTGTCATCGTCATCATCCTCGTCGCTAGGGAAGTCGCCGCCAGCAAAGTGTCCGTAAAGCGCCAAAAACTCGACAAAGCTTGTTGTCAGCATGTTTGCGCTGCGCCCTTCGTCCTCCGCCTTTCTGTGAATATAGTCGCGGCGAAACCCGTTAGGTTCTGTAATCTGTGCATGAGAAAGAGGCAAGTCCCATTCTTGCTCCGAGCCTGCAGAGGCCACTGGCTCCACTGCTGAAAATGATTGTGTGCGCGCATGTCGCCTGCCTCTGGCTTTCTGTCGTGCTTGGTCGCTCCATTGCTGGTCGTGGAACAAAACAGCGTCGCCCTCGTCAGTCAGGTCTGCATTCTCTCCTGCATAGCTGGCTCTTTCGCGTTCCCGATGCCACTTGTATATGTCGTACGTAATCGACCCCGACGGTAGCTGGAGCGGGTCGGCAATGCTTTGTTTTCGTCTCCTGTTGCCAGGTTCTGCCGGATATCGCTGTGCTGTTCCAGCAGGAGAATCAAAATCAGATGCCTCAGCGTCACCCTCGTCCCCGGTGTCGCTCGAGTGGATGGAAGAGTTGCTGGCCATAGAATCCGCGCCCGTTGAGAGCCCACACGCCTCCTGGTCTGTCAATAGATACTGTGCAAGTGTGCGGCTGGCGAGTTCGGGCGACATTGTAAGCCCTGGCGCAGGCATTCCGCTGTCGTCTAATGACGGCAGAGAAACAGCAACGGCGTTGGGAGGAAGAGCTGGTGACGCTGAGTATGATGGCGTATCCCGCCTTCCCTTATGGCCATCGTCGTCCTGAGTTGTGTTATCGCCCTCCTGCGTCATTGAGTATACCAAATTTCTGTTGCCTAAATTAGAGAAATAATAAGAATGCTATTCTCGGAAATACAAAAAAAGGTCTTTAGCGTCTTTCTTGGAATCCTTGTCCCTTTTTGATGTTGGACAAAATGCTGTATCACAAAGCAACAACGATGATATCACAATGACGTCACCGCGTGTCTTCAATTTGGATTCCTTCATTATATGAAGAACTCGAGATCCTTTGAGCTAGCTTGTGGTTTGTGTCATGAAAGGGTGTATTCAACAATACAGGACAGAGCGTAGGTGGAGAAGTAAGGCCAAGATAAGTACACATTACAGTACAAATAAGCTCTCAATCCAGAGCTAATAACATGCTTATCGCGCTCATTAGAAAGAGAGAAATGTTACTCAAATACAGCCTCTATCACAAGATGCAGTAGCAGCCAGTGTTCACGAGCCTGCACATGTTCAAGGAAGCAAATTAGGATGGTGAACGTGTCCTCTTCTGCAA